>OZ030015.1:93499648-93609648 GCA_964023405.1 Apodemus agrarius | reverse complement strand
CCTAGCTGAAATCAAACATCTTAATGGCACTTTGACAAAAACTCGGGGTGATTTCATTGTTGAAATGTTTGAGAAGCTCGGTTAAATGGGGTGTCTGTTTCCAAGGGGGTTTAGGGTCTGGGTTTGTCTGGAGTCTGTGCTAGGTCTTGTGTAAGCGAGGCTGGGACCTGCCATGGCTTTCCCTGGCCATCCCCAGCTGTGTTCAACTGCATCAGCTGAGTGCGGCCCTCTGTGACCTTCATCCATGTAAGATGAAGGGAGAACAGGGGCCTGACATCTATGAAGAGTCTCACTCATTCAGACCGTGTCTCCACCGCCCTATCCCACGGGTCAGAAGGCGGAGGCCCCGAGAAGACCAGGCGCTGGCTACCCATCAGCCCTCGCTTCACACCCCGTGTGCTGGAGACACAGATGCTGTTTTGTGCAAATCTAGATATTTCTCCGCACGTGTGTACCCGGTGAAAGGGCCATTTTGAAATCTTTACCAGAGAAGGGCTTAGAGGTGAGCAGGGAAAGCTTTCTACTCCGACGGGGAAGGTTTGTTGTTGCTACAGTGGGTCAAGTAGGAAGACAGACGTGTGTTCCCCTCCGATTTCACACACCAAGCCCCTGGGGGTAGCTGAGAAGCAGAAGGCTCCGCCCTTTGAGGGGCTGCTGCTTTGGACCGACTGCATGCAATGCAGTGACTGTCTGAAGCCTCTTGTTATAAATAGTAGTACACACACACACACACATACACACACACACACACACACACATACACACACACACACACACACACACACACACACACAGCAGCAGCAGCAGCACTGTTTACAGTGGCCTGAAGATGGAAGCAACCCAAGCACGGGGACCAGGAGTGCAGAAATGATGTGAGATTTTCAGGAAGATCAGATGGTTCCCCCGCCTAAAAAGGAAAGATATTCTGATATGCAAAGGAAACCAAAGACCAAAGAGCAGCCCTGCGGGTGTGGCACAGCCGGCCGAGCGCTTGCCCAGCAAGCCGGGGGCCCTGAGTTCATTCTGCAGGCCTGGAATCCAACCGCTCAGGAGGACCAGAAGTTCAAGGTTATCCTAACTACATGGTGAATTGAAGACCAGCCCAGGATACGGGAGACCCTTGTCACAAAAGAAAACAACTGCAGTTTCACCCAAATGAAATCCGAGACTAGTTCTGTCTGTAGAGACAGAAAACAGAAAGTGCTTACAGAGCAGGAGAACAGAATGAGGAACTGTCTCATGGCTTTGGGTTTCAACTGGGGAGCTGATAAAGGCAGGTGCAGGGACCGGTGGTCTCACAGCAGAGATAAGTGTGACTGTCACTGACACGCACAGACAACTAGCTGAGCATGTGACCGGGAAGAGCTCTTGTTTAACACACGACAGGGCCTCACACGGTAAAAGAAAACAGAAAGATGGGGGAGTGGAAGGGCAAATCTCAACTGTGTGTATATTTTAGCATGACACGAAGACAGTCTGGCGCTCACTTGGTAGAGTCTTGCCTGACGAAGCTCTAGGTTTCATTCTTTTTTTTTTTTTTTTTTTTTTGGTTTTTCAAGACAGGGTTTCTCTGTGTAACCCTGGCTGTCCTGGAACTCACTCAGTAGACCAGGCTGGCCTCTCAGAGATTCGCGCCCACCCCCCTCCCGAGTGCTGGGATTAAAGGCGTGAGCCGCCACCATCACCAGGCTTCCCCGCCCCCTCTGCCCTGCATAGAAACATACCAGGGAGAACCTACCTTTTTTGTACTTGAGATGAATACAAAAGGCCAGAACTAGGACTATTACCAGTAGCCCCAGTAACACCCCCGGGAGCAACAGTGAGAGCCGACATGAAGGGCAGCTCTCATCTTCTGTAAGAAAAAAAAGTTCACAGGTCACCACTGGCTTCCTTTTTCTGACACTGACCTAAGTTCTCTAGGAAAGGCCATCATGACTGTCATGACTGTGTTCACCAGGATACTATGTACCTGATCCCAGCAACTCATGAGAGTTCCCTTCTTGGGGCCGTGAGGTTCTTAAAGTCATACCCCTGTGCCTCCCTTCCCCATGGGCGTCACGGAGCAGCCCAGCACTTCATGGTTGGATCCCTCACAGCGTGGCCAGGACCCGGTGTTTACCGGGTAATTTTTTGTCACCATCTCTCTCTCTCTTTTTTTTTTTTTTTGGTTTTTCGAGACAGGGTTTCTCTGTGTAGTCCTGGCTGTCCTGGAACTCACTCTGTAGACCAGGCTGGCCTCAAACTCAGAAATCCACCTGCCTCTGCCTCCCAAGTGCTGGGATTAAAGGCGTGCGCCACCACCGCCCAGCTTTTGTCACCATCTCTTAATATTGTCCCAGCAGGTCCTGAAACAACACCCAACCAACCATAGCAACCACTGCCCAACCCCTTACCTCAGCTCCTCAGCCTCAAAGGGAACAACCTGCAGAGAAGCAGGCCAGGCAAATCACTAACCTGACCAGCCCTGTGCAGTGTGGCACACGCCAATTAAAGGGCAGGACAAGAAATCAGAGGGCAGGACAGGGCTCCAGCGAACCAATGTGCAGGCATCCATGGTCTATTATTTCTTTTCTTGAACTTGCTATGTAGCTGAGGCTAGCCTAAAACTCCTAATCCTCCTTTTTCCAATTTCCCAAAGCTGGGACTACAGGTGTGTGGAGCACAGCTGTCAGTTTATTTTTATTTATTTATTTTGACTTTTTGAGACAAGGTCTCTATCTCTCTAGGTAGCCCTGGCTGTCCTAGAACTCACTCTGTAGACCAGGCTAGCCTTGAACTCAGAGATCCATCTGTCTCTGCCTCCCAAGTATTGGGATCAAAGGCTTTCACCACCACCACCTGGCCAGTTTGTTTATTCTTAAGAGTGACTACTGTCAAAAATGCATTTACTACATATTCATTTACCCACTGTATTTTATTAGTCTGGGTTCTCTCTCTCTCTCTCTCTCTCTTTTTTTTTTTAGGTTTTTCGAGACAGGATTTCTCTGTGTAGTCCTGGCTGTCCTGGAACTCACTGTGTAGACCAGGCTGGCCTCGAACTCAGAAATCCGCCTGTCTCTGCCTCCCAAGTTAGTCAGGGTTCTCTAGAGTCACAGAGCTTTTGGAATGTCTCTATATATTAAGGAAATTTATTGTGATGTCTTACAGTCTGCAGTCTGACTAGCCCAGCGATGGGCAGCTGTGGATGGGAAGTCCAGGAACCTAGTAGTTGCTCAGCCTAGTTGTTCTGGTCTTCTGTAGAAGTAGGTTCCCACAGCTGTGCTGGCTGGTAAGTGCAAGCAGGAGAAGAAGAGTGAGTCTTCCTTCTTCCAAGGTCCTCAGGTAGCTCTCCAGCAGGAGGTGTGGCCCAGATTAAGGTGTGTACCAGTACGCCTGGATCTGAGACTTGCTTTGTCCCAGGCTGACCTTGAACTCAGAGATCTCCTTGCCTCAATCTCCTGCCATTAAAGGCCTGTACTGCCTTAGCCTGGGCCTAAGCTTTTCATGGCCACTGTGCCTCAAGATCTCCATGCCAAGATCCAGGTCAGAAACTGTGTCTTCCAGCCTCAACCTGGATCCTCTAGAAGAAGAGTAAATGTTCAGGATCACAGGTGTGCCCGCCAATTCTGGGTTGTAGGTCATTCCAGATATAATCAAGTTGACAACCGGGAATAGCCGTGACACCCACTTATATGCATGTAAAAGTCACATAAATGGTACGCATGGAGAAGTCAGAAGACAATTTATGCAAGTTGATTCTTCCCACCCTGTGGGTTCCAGGGGGCAAACTCAGACCTTCAGATTTGGTGGCAATGGCTTCCAGTCACTGAGCCAGGAGTGTGACCATGTCAACCATCCAGCTCTGAGCACGCAGTGGAGAGTTGGCTCATTCTTGGCCCCAAAGTATCCTATTTCTCTAATCCTGTGTTCATTTATAGAATTCACTTACACAAGTACTTTGACTTCCTCTAAGGAACAGAAGCAGCGGTGAGGGAAACACAGAACGGGAAATACAGGACTCTGGTCCCATGTCAAGTCCTCCTCTTTCCCTACAATTAGTTTTTTTTTTTTAATAGAGTTATTTAGTTTTGGTTTGTTTGTTTATTTATTTATTTTAGTTGTTGGGTTTTTTTTTGGTTTTTTTTGTTTGTTTGTTTGTTTTTGTTTTTGTTTTTTGAGACAGGGTTTCTCTGTGTAGCTCTGGCTGTTCTGGAACTCACTCTGTAGACCAGGCTGGCCTCAAACTCAGAAAAACACCTGCCTCTGCCTCCCAAGTGCTGGGATTAAAGGCGTGCGCCACCACGCCGGGCTTATTTTAGTTTTTTGAGACAGGGTCTCTCTCTATAGACTTAGCTGTCCTGAAACTCCATAGACCAGGTTGGTCTCAAACTCACAGAGATCTGTCTGTGTTGTATGTGCTTGACACATTTGTGGGTTTTAATAAATTTTTTAATGTTTGGGTTTGGGTTTTTTTTTTTTTTTTTTTTTTTTTTTGAGACAGGGTTTCTCTGTGTAGCCCTGGCTGTCCTGGAACTCACTCTGTAGACCAGGCTGGCCTCAAACTTAGAAATCCGCCTGCCTCTGCCTCCCAAGTGCTGGGATTACAGGCGTGGGCCACCACCGCCCGGCCTAAATAAATCTTAAAAAAATTTGTGATAGTCATCTCTAAGTAAGAGAAGGAGGAGGAGAAGGAGAAGAAGACAAACTGGCTGGGTGGTGGTGGCGGCGGCGCACGCCTTTAATTCCAGCACTTAGGAGGCAGAGGCAGGTGCATCTCTGAGTTCAAGCGTATTCGTATGTATATGTGTGTACCAGTATTCGTATGTACATGTGTGTACCACATGTGTGTGTGTCGACCATGGTGCCCATGGAGGCCAGAAGAAGGCTTTGGACTCCCTGGACCTGGAGCCAACGATGGCCATGATCCATTGTGTGGGTGCTGGGACTTGATCATGGACCCTCTAGAAGATAAGTATTCTTACCCATCTCTCGGGCTCCCCTACTCTGTTTTTTGGAAGAATCCAGCAATGTGATATGTTATGTGGGAAGGAGGAGGATTGCCACCCGTCATGTTACCCACACGGTTTTACATGACCCTTAGAACAGTCTCTAGGGTCCGGAGAAGAGCTAACTATGCCTCAAAATATTACAAACTGCCTCGAAGCTGGAAGGGCTGGCATATACCTGTGATCTTAGAACTTGGAACACAGAGCAGGAGAGTCAGGAGTCAGGGTTATCCTTGGCTATATGTATGAGTACAGAGCCAGCCTAGGCTACTTGAGAGGCTACTTCCAAAGGGGGGGGGGGAAGTAATGTCAAGGTCACAGAGTTGGCAAATTGCAGAGGAACTGCAGAGCGAGACCCCCATCCCCACCCCTGCTGTTAAGAGTCTCATGAGCCGGGCGGTGGTGGCACACGCCTGTAATCCCAGCACTTGGGAGGCAGAGGCAGGCGGATTTCTGAGTTCGAGGCCAGCCTGGTCTACAGAGTGAGTTCCAGGACGGCCAGGGCTACACTGAGAAACCCTGTCTCAAAAAACAAAAACAAAAAAAAAAAAATAAAAATAAAAATAAAGTCTCATGTAGTCCAGGTTAGCCTCAAACTCATCACTCCTCCCACTACTCCAGGCCCCTCTAAACTCGACACTCTCTGTGTGGTCTCCCCTGGGCTCACATGCTTCCCGTCTGACCTTCAACCTCCTTGAACCAGCCCAGTTTCCCTTGCAAGCTGGAGCTCTGGAGAAGTCTGGACCTTAACCAGTCTCCCCATATAGCTCGCTCCGGCTCATCTGTCCAGCGCCGTGGGCAGCCCCTCCTACCTTCCCCAGGTGGTCCTTCTCCACACTGTGCCTGTCTCCCTTACAACAGCTGGCACAGCTTGTGAGCCATTTGCTTGGGTTTTGTGTCTTTCCCCCAGACCAGAGGCCCTAACAGGGCAGCAACCAATCATTGTAAGCCAGGGTGTGGTGCATCCGGGTCCTCTGACTTTAGCTGATAAGTGAATCCACGATTAGGGAAGCTGTGCTCGTGGTACCAACCATCTGTCCTGATGGGACACGTCTTAGGTGTCACCGATGTCCTGGAAGCACCATAGCTTACAACAAGCAAGCACCCACACCAAGAGGACAGTCGGTAGAGACCTCTCCGTGAGGCTTCACTGAAGATGATGGTGTTTGATAGGACAGTCCGTCACTGGAACAAACTACAGGAAGGTCACATATGGAGAAGGCTTGGGGGCTTTACCCATAGGGTAGAGGAGCATTGGTCCGCAGTGTACACCACATCCTAACTGACAGCCAGTTGCCACTTAATTCATGCCCTGTCACCTGGAGCCCATAGTATAAAACTCCTGCAAAAACCTGTATCTAGCTGTGCTGGTTAATAGCGGCTTCAACTTGATCAGAGCTAGCACCCCCTAGGACTCAAATGTCTGGGCAAGTTATGAGAGGTTCTATAGATTAGGTGAACTGAGATGGACCCAGGTGTGGCTGGTATTATCCCACGGGACAAGTCCCAGATTGAATAAGAAAGAAGCTGGGCGGTGGTGGCGCACGCGTTAATTCCCAGCACTTGGGAGGCAGAGGCAGGCAGATTTCTGAGTTCGAGGCCAGCCTGGTCTACAAAGTGAGTTCCAGGACAGCCCGAACTACAGAGAATCCCTGTCTCGAAAACACCAAGAGAGAGAGAGAGAGAGAGAGAGAGAGAGAGAGAGAGAGAGAGAGAGAGAGAGAGAGAGAGTGTGTGTAACCTGTTGGTGTGCTTCTTTAACCCTAACAGAGGCAGATGGATGTCTGTGAGTCTGAGGCCAGCCTGGTCTGCATAGTGAGTTGCAAGCTAGCCAAGGCTACATAATCAGACTGTGTCTAAAAAATTAGTAATAATTATTAAGTTTTAAAAATAAGAGGTAGAGGGCTGGAGAGATGGCTCAGAGGTTAAGAGCACTGTCTGTTCTCTCAGAGGTCCTGAGTTCAAATCCCAGCAACCACATGGTGACTCACAACCATCTGTAGTGAGATCTGATGCCCTCTTCTGGTGTGTCTGAAGACAGCTACAGTGTACTCACATACATAAAATAAATAAATCGTCAGGTGGTGGTGGCGCACGCCTTCGATCCCAGCACTTGAGAGGCAGAGGCAGGTGGATTTCTGAGTTTGAGGCCAGCCTGGTCTACAGAGTGAGTTCCAGGACAGCCAGGACTACACAGAGAAACCCTGTCTCGAAAAAACCAAAAATAAATAAATCATTTTTTTAAAGGAATCCCTATGTCTATGACCATGGAATACTGATGTGCTAACTAATCTTGACTAGATTAGGGAGGGACCAGGAGGTCAGGGAGGGGCGAGTAGAGAGGATTAGCTAAACAGGGAGGAGCCCCTCCGCCGAGGGAGTGCCATCTTAGACCAGATAAGATGCCATGATGGCCCAGATAAGAAATAAAAAGAAGGAAAAAATTAAAAAAGAAAAAAAAGGCGAAATCGTGTGGCAGTTGTGCTAAAAACATGAGCCATGCTCTTCCCAGACTTTTTTTTGTTTTTTTTGTTTGTTTGTTTGTTTTTTGGATTTGGCTTGTTTTTTCGAGACAGGGTTTCTCTGTGTAGCCCTGGCTGTCCTGGAACTCACTCTGTAGACCAAGCTGGCCTCGAACTCAGAAATCCGCCTGCCTCTGCCTCCCAGAGTGCTGGAATCGATTACAGGCGTGCGCCACCACCGCCAAGAGTCTTCCCAGACTCTTGATTGACCGCTTTCAACCTCCAAGGGCCCTTCACACCACAGGAGAGGATCCAGTGGCCACCGCGCCTCCATCGTATACAGATGTGCTTACCGGCAATTGTGAAGTTGAAATCCTGACTGTATTTCCACAAGTTGGAAACATTAGTTTTGCATTTGTAGGGGCCCGTCTTGTTGGCATTGGAGATCCTCAGGTAGAAATCCACAGCTCCCCCTCTTCTTCTCTTGCTTTGTAGGTATTTTGTACCCCAAAAGAGCGAATAGGTGATGTCTACTGATATGTTCTTGCTGAAACAAGACAGAGATACATTTTGGCCCATCCTGACCACGTTCATACTTGAGTTCAGGTTTGGAGCAGGTAATTCTGGGAAGACAAAATGACACAGAAGGCTTCGTTAAAACCATTGGACAGGGCTGGAGCCGCAGCTTGCGAGGGGAGTGCTTGCCTAGTGTGCACAACAAAGTCCTGGATTCCATCCTGAACACACCTTCCATCAGGCATGATGCCTATAATTCCAGTTCTTGGGAGATGGAAGCAAGAAGGACCAGGAGGATCAGGGCTATCCTTAGCTGTACAAGGAGTTCAAAGCCAGGCTGGGCTACATGAGACCCAGTATATAGTTAGTACTGTGAGGTTTACAGGATCTAGAATCACCTAGGAGATTGCCTCTGGATGTGTCTGTGAAGAAATTTCTAGACTGGATTAACTGGGGCAAGACCCACCTTGAATGTGTGTGACCCATCAGAGGTCTGGATTCCCAGACTGAATAAAGAAACACCAGGGAGACAACGAGTCAAGCATCCACTGCAGTGGGATGACTGCTCTGGCAAAGGGTCACATCCTAAGACCTAGGTCTGTGGGATCTGGCTGGAATGCAGAAACACCTTTAATTCCAGGAGACAAAGGCAAGCAGATCTCGGAGTTCAAGGCCAGCCTGTTCTAGAGCAAGTTTCAGGTAAAGAAAGGTTTAGGTCCAGGCACGGTGGTACATGCCTTCATCCTAGCACTCAGGAGACTGAGGCAGGCAGAATCTCTGAGTTCAAGTCAGTTTGGGCGAGACCTTGAGTTGAGAAGCAGTAGAGTGGAATTTGGGGTGGTTCAGTTCACTGAGTTCCGAGGTAGTTTTACCCAGACAGTTATAGTGAGACAGGTTACACAGGGAGAAGAAGCTAGCCGCAGGTGGAGACAGAAGGAGCCAGAGAATGAGAAGGAGCCAGAAGATTAGAACAGATTGCCAAGGTTAGCATGAGACCAGGCAGAGCAACACAGTAAGAACCTGTGAGGAGCCAGATTGAATCAGTCAGCATGGAGAGGAATTTGAGTCAGAACAGCTGGGTTAACCTGCCAGCCAGAGTTCAGAAAGAGCTAGAAAGAGTGATCTTATTCATCCATAAGTCTCAGAGGCTGAAAACATTCTAGACAGAGATAAGATTGCACAGAGTCAAGCTGGGCAGTGGTGGTGTATGCCTTTAATCCCAGCACTTGGGAGGCAGAGGCAGGCGGATTTCTGAGTTCAAGGCCAGCCTAGTCTACAGAGCGAGTTCTAGGACAGCCAGGGCTACACAGTGAAACCCTGTCTTGAAAAAAAATTGTACAGAGGCTAGAAGCCTCCAGGACTAGGCCTGGATTAGCAGACAGGGGCAGTGAGACTCAGAGAGGACCATTATATCAGGGGAAATAAAAGATACTTTAACAATCTTCCGCCGTCTCTCTGTTTCCTGACTGTGGATGCTCTGTGAACAGCTGCCTCAGGTCCCTCCCATCGTGACTTTCTAGCCATCATGGGCCATCTCTCCCCTTGAGCAGTGAGCCCAGGTTGGCCCTTTCTTTCTCCAGTTGCTTCCTGTCGGATTTTTCATTTCTCACAGTATCACTACTAAAAAGCAATATGCCCCGTTTTAAGGTGGAAACAAACACCTTAGGGAAATTGTGTGTGTCCCCTGCCCCTACCCCACTCCCACCCCCGCCACAGTCAACCCCGATCTTTCCTTCATTCTTCAGGTGCGCCAGGGGCCACCAGCTCTGCACACCTGGGCTCCATATTGTCATCTTGTTTGCTTTTCCCCAGGTAAAAAGTCCTTTATGGCACATCCGTCTCTATGTCTCTATGTCTCTGACTTTGACAGGGGATTTAACTTCCCATTTGTACTGCTTTCCAGGTTAGACCCTGCCAAATTTTCTGATCATCAATTACATTTCCTAGAAGCCAGGGGCAGACCTGCAGCTTCGAATCTTTCATTAAATCACCCGCCATAATTCAGATCCCATGATGCACCCTTTCCTGTTCTCCGGCCGGTATGCCCCCAGTTTCCCCAGAATCTTTCTTGCTCCTGTAATTTCAGGACTTGGGGGTAATGGAGGTAGATGGGTGGAGAATTCAAGGTCAGTCTATGCTGGCCTAGTGAGTTCTAGGCCAGCCTGGGCTACATGAGACTAACTTCAGTAAGGCCTCGTAGAACTCCTTAAACTCTGTCTGCTGTGGCTTTGGTAGCCTGTCTGTAAGCTGGTATACATACCTAATCTTAAATTTAATACATCTCTAATCTTAACTTTAGAATTGGAATAAAAGAACTCGTGTTTACTAACTTGCCGGCTAAAAGGGAAAATCGGGACTGCTTGGAAAATCACAGCCAAGAGATCCGACATAGCCTGTGAATCTATCGCCATTCAATAAACTCTAACACCACAGACAGACACAAAGAAGTCCATCTAGGCTGCTACATTTTCATCCACACTCAAGACTTAACAGGCTGAAGCAGGAGAATTCCTAGGAGTTCAACATCAGCCTCAGCTACACAGTGCGTGCTAGGCTATGAAGCAAGACCTTATCACAAACAGTCCTCAGAAAGAAACTCCCTGCTTCTGGAAGCGGAGAGGAGACAGGCTGTGCCGTACAACATTGGCACTTTCAATTTTATGTGGTTAGTTTGCGCCGAAGGACTGAGGTACCACAGAGACTGCAGAGGAACCACGACAGGGGCACTCCTGCTCACCGATGAAAGAAACCACACTCAAGAGTCATCAGTCCGTGCTCCCAGGTTGCCAGCCGGGCAGCAGTGCGCCAGGCGCCTCCGCACCAAAGCACTCTGACTCCACTGTAGAGTCCTTCCTAGGCATAGTACTAGCTGCCTGGATTAGTTTAAAGGGTGTCTTGAGTGGGTATGGTGGGCTGGATCCCAGCATTTGGGAGTTTAGGAGTTCTAGTCTAGCCTTGGTCCCATAATGGAGTTTGAGGCCAGCCTGAGCTACAGGAGACTCAGCCTCAAAAGAAAATAAATGAACAAAAATTTACAAAAAATTACATGAGGGTTTTCTAGCTAAAAGTGATAACAAAGGAAGTTTGGAGGTTTTCATGGTAAAAAACAGTCTCCGGATTTTGCAGGGCCAAGTTTCGGGTAGAAAAAAAAATGCTACAACTAACGCCCTCTCTAAAACTCAGCTCACTTCCCTCCTGGCAGATAACAGAAAGGCTTTGCTCTTGGTTGCTGATCTAAAAACACAGAAATCTCCGCAAGTGAACGCTCTTGTTCAAAGTCAGCTATATCATAGCTGACCATTTTGGTGCCCATGTTTTCAGGAAATGAAACTTACCGTTTATTTCCACACTCCTACAATCCACTGCGGCGTTTTGAACTGAAAGAGAAAAGGGAAGATTAGGAAAAAAAAAAAAAAAAAACTCGTTTCCCACGTGATTGTTTTGAGAGCTGAGTCTCATTTGTTTGTTCATCTTCGTTTTTTTACAAGACAGGGTCTCTCTAGGTAGCCCTGCTGGCCGGGGATTCTCTGTGTAGACCAGGCTGGCTTCACAGAGATCCACCTGCCTTTACCTCCCGTGTACTGGCCTCAGAGTCAATTCTTAAAATACCGAATCAGGCTTACATGTGATAGGAAGAATTAGAGCCCAGAGTAACAGGTCTCCCAGCCAGCTGCTCGGCCCCTTGAATGAGACGACAGAGAGCCACATGGGAGAGTCACCCTCGCCCATGGCTAATTGAGCTACTACAGAGTGGGGCTCAGCTTCTAAGATTCCTCTTCCCAACCACACGCAGGAAATGAGAAGATTTAGGCAAGTTTACTCAACAGGACCCGTGACTCGCTGGTTTAACTGTCCTTCACATTACTGGACCAGCTGCTCAACAGCTGCACAGACCACAAGGTCTCCTATCTCCCTTAGATGTGCTTGGTGATAACGGATCTTTTATTCCCCGTTCCCCTTATCTCTCTCCCTCCTCACACTGTGATGCTAAAGTTAGGTCTTAAGTTTAAGAGAAAAATGAAAAAGTGCCGCTAACATGTAAGCCCCACCTGGCCGAGCACAGCTAACTCCCTGCCAGGCTGGCTGCCCTGGTTCATGTAAGATAACAAGGCCCTTGTTTTCTCTTCTTTAGACAAGCTTGGCTGCCCCATCTGGATCCCCCACAGGATGTGCTTGATCGCATGTAGGCTGGAGGTACACAAGCAGAGAGTATGTCAGGATGTATGCTTGCCCCCGATTGGACAAAGGTGGAAAGTGTGTGTGGCCTTGTGGGGTTTGCCTTTCTTTATGAATCTGCCATTAATGTACTTTGGTGACTGACATAACCCCAGGCATCCCGAGGATGGACCTGGCCAGGGCTCATTGTCTTAGCCAGCGTTGCTTGCTTCAAATTTGGCTCAAAAATTGTGTTCTTACTCTCACCCAATGGGATCAACACTTCCACACACCACACACACAAACACACACACACACACACACAAACACACACACACACACACACACACACACACACACACACACACTTACTAGCTGCCCATAGGCGAGCAACAGGTTCCAGATGTATACGTTACATCTCCTATACACGAGGCCTGAAGGTAATCGGAGGAGGGGTCCAGAGAGTCCTTTGGTACACTACTCTCGGGTCGGCGTGTTCAGACCAGAATCTCGGCAACATGGCTTCCCCTCGTCACACCCCCGGAGGTGAGGGAGATAAGTAGCACCAGGCTCCTCTGCAGGACCCCCAGCCACCCTCCTGCTTCTCTAGCATCTTGCCTTGCACGTGTCCTTTTTTTCTAATCTCCATGACACACAAGGAAACCTGAGGGCCACCTTAACGGGGGCCAGCCGGAGTCACATCCAACCCACACACATGTAATGCTAGTATCCTAATGGGGGGATCTGGCTGTCCATGGTAAATGGACTGCTTGGGTTTTTCGTTTTGTTTTGTTTTGTTTTGTTTTGTTTTGTTTTGTTTTGTTTCAAATCAGCTTAACACAAACGAGAGTCACCTTGAGAGGAGGGAACCTCAAATGAGAGAATCTTTCTCTCTCTCCATCGGATTGACAAACGGGCTTGTCTGTGTGACATTTTCTTAATTAATGTTAATGATTGATATAGGAAGGTTCAGGGACTGTGGGTGGTGTCACCCCTGAGCAGATGATCCGGGGTGATCTAAGAAAAGAAAAACATGATATGAGCCCCAGAGAGCAAGCAGCACCCTCCACAGCCTCGGCTTCAGTTCCAGCCTCCAGGTTCCTGCCGCCGCTTTCCTGAACCGTTACCTGGAGGTGTAAGATCGATGACCCCTCTCCTCCCCCTAAGTTGTTTTTCTGGTCAATGTTTTTATCACAGTAACAGAAAATAAGATGGGAAAGGGATATCATAGTCATGGGTACAAAGCATGTCTCCAATCCCAGAATGTGAGAGGATGATGCAGGTGGATGACTGTGTGTTCCATGTAAGCTGAGTTCCAGGTTAGCTTAGGCTGCACAGCAAGACCCTGTCGCAAAAAAAGAAGAGAGGCTAAGCATGGTGACTCAGACCTTTAATTCCAGCTCTTAGGAAGCAGAGGCAGATGGATCTCTTTGAGTTCAAGGCCTTCCTGGTCACTTACAGATTTCCAGGACAGCCAGGACTACACAGTAAGACCCTATCTCAAAATAGACATTTTTTTCTACATTGTAATTTATTTTGTGTATGAGTGTGTGTGTGTGTGTGTGTGTATGAGTGTGTGTGATTTTGTGTGTGTGTGTGTGTGTGTGTGTGTGTGTGTGTGAGAGAGAGAGAGAGAGAGAGAGAGAGAGAGAGTTTTAGTGTGTGTTGGGGTACATATGCCATGTTATTATACATGTGGAGATCAGAGAATAACTTATAAAATTCAGTTCCCCTTTCTGCTATGTGGGTTCTGGGGCTCCAGCACCAGGTGCTAGGCTTAGGCTTAGTAATAAGCACTGCATAGTTGAGTCTTCTTGCTGGCCTGGTGCCTGCCTTTTGATAACAAAGCCGGAATGAGGTGGGGTGTGTAGCGGCTGGTTTTGTGTGTCAACATGACACAGGCTGGAGTTATCACAAAGAAAGGTACATCAATTGGGGAAGTGCCCCCCACGAAGGTATGTTACAAAGGGCAGAGCTGGAGAAGTGACCCAGGCCCTTGGAGGAGCCTAGAAGATTGTGGGCGGATCCCAGACATTGGATGGTTGGAGTTTGATTTTGCTTTTGATTGTGACTGTGCCCTGATATTTTTCCCTCTTGAAGTAAGAAAGTATTTTAAACCGGGCGTTGGTGGCACACACCTGTAATCCCAGCACTTGGGAAGCAGAGGCAGGCAGATTTCTGAGTTTGAGGCCAGCCTGGTCTTCAGAGTGAGCTCCAGGACAGCCAGGACTACACAGAGAAACCCTGTCTCGAAAAACCAAAAAAAAAAAAAAAGTATTTTAGTGGAGCCCACAGTTAAGAGATTTGAATTTTTAAAAGACTTTGAATTTTAAAAGATATTGGGCAGTGGTGGTGCACCGCCTGTAATCCCAGCACTCTGGGAGACAGAGGCAGGCGGATTTCTGAGTTCGAGGCCAGCCTGGTCTACAGAGTGAGTTCCAGGACAGCCAGGGCTATACAGAGAAACCCTGTCTCGAAAAAAAACCAAATCCAAAAAAAAAAAAAAAAAAAAAAAAAAGAAAAGATTGGATATTTTAAAGGGATTGAACTTTTGATATGTAAAGACTGAAACTTTTAAAGTTATTTAGATCTTGGGGATGAATAAGAAAGTAAGGGTTACGCCGGGCGTGGTGGCGCACGCCTGTAATCCCAGCACTTGGGAGGCAGAGGCAGGCGGATTTCTGAGTTCGAGGCCAGCCTGGTCTACAGAGTGAGTTCCAGGACAGCCAGGACTACACAGAGAAACCCTGTCTCAAAAAAAAAAAAAAAAAAAGAAAGTAAGGGTTGAGTCTTAATAGTGATATGTTTGTGTGTCAAGTTGACAAGGGGTCAATTGTACCAGCTGGTTTTGTGTGTCATCTTGACACAGACTGGAGTTATCACAGAGAGAGGAGCTTCAGTTGAGAAATGCCCCCATGAGATCCAGTTGTAAGGCATTTTCTCAATTAGTGATCAAGAGGGGAGGGCCCCTTGTGGGTGGTGCCATCCCTGGGCTGGTGGTCTTGAGTTCTATAAGAGAGCAGGCTAAGCAAGCCAGAGGAAGCAAGCCAGTAAGGAACATCCCTCCATGGCCTCTGCTTCAGCTCCTGCTTCCTGACCTGCTTGAGTTCTAGTCCTGACGTCCTTTAGTGATGAACAGCAATGTGGAAGTGTAAAAGTTGAATAAACCCTTTCCTCCCCAACTTGCTTCTTAGTCATGATGTTTGTGCAGGAATAGAAACCCTGACTAAGGCAGGGTGGCAAAGACCTATAATTCCAGTGCTAGAAAGGTAGGGCAAAAAGTCAGAATTTCAAGACTAGTCTAGCTTCTGGCCAGCCTAGGCTACACAGCAAGAAATCTGTCTAAAATCCAGACAGACACACAGATAATTGACTGTTCTTTAAATTACAAAAAAGAGTCAGACTGAAAAGCTCTGTGAGGTTTTTGGTTTTTGTTTTTGTTTGTTTGTTTGTTTTTTGGGGTTTTTTGTTTTTTGTTTTTTGTTTTTGTTTTTGTTTTTTCGAGACAGGGTTTCTCTGTGTAGCCCTGGCTGTCCTGGATCTCACTCTGTAGACCAGGCTGGCCTCAAACTCAGAAATCCGCCTGCCTCTGCCTCCCAAATGCTGGGATTAAAGGCGTGCGCCACCACCGCCCAGCTGTGAGTTTTATTTTTATGGGATGATCTTCATCTATAGTCTGAACAGAGTTGGAGGTTTGAAGATATCACTATGTAAATGTATTTATTTAATTTTTTATTATTTTATATATATGGATGGTCTGCTTGGATGTAGGTTTGTGTACTGTATATATGGATGCCTAGTACCTCAAGATCCTCTGGGACTGCAGTTATAGACATTTTAAACTGTCATTTGGGTGCTGGGATTAAACTTCTGGAAAAGCATCCGGTGCTCTTAACCCCTGAGCCGTCTCTCCAGCCCTGTTCTGTTGTTGCCTGTTTGTTTGTTCTGAGACAGAGTCCCTCTATGTAGCTCTGCCTGGCTTGAAACCTGCTATGCAGACAAGGCTGGTCTTGAACTCACAGAGATCCACCTGCCTCTGCCTCCTGAGTGCTAAAGACATGAGCCACCACACCTGGTAGAATTTCATTTGACTCTTTCCCACAGATTGACCCAGTCTGTCTTGCTTGGGCAGAGGGAAGTGCTGGGTCTGGGACTTTGTATGAAAAGATGCCATTTCTGGGCATTTGTAGTAGGTTTGGAAACCAGAAGGAAGTTTGCTGACTGACGAGGTCACCCAGAGACCGCAGATGGCATCAGGGAAAAATACCGCCCACAGCTGTTGACAAACGTTGCTAGGGTGCCTCAGCCAGGGCCCCACAAAAAGGCAGATGCTTGTCAGAGAGGGCGTGATAAATCTGAGATGAAGAATTGATTTGAAAAAAAGAGAGGTTCATCCTTGGACCTGACACATCCCCTTAGGCCAGAACGCATGCCAAGCTCAAGGTTCGGCGGCTCGTGATGCTGAACCACACAGATATGACAGACAAGCCAGGAGCATGAGAGGAGGCAGCCGCCTGAGGCCGGGTGGGGTGAGGGGCCTGTAGTGATGACCTCATTCTGTCTTCAGGAAGTCTCTAGTCACTCTGCAGAAGCATTGCGGGAAATACTTAACAGGCACTAAATACATACAAATGTATACCTCAATATATATCAAAAATTGTAATTAGGGGCTAGAGAGATGGCTCAGCAGCTGATAGTGCTTGCTGCTCTTCCACAGGACCCCAGTTCCGGTCCCAGCATCCAGCAGGGACGCTCACAACTGCTTCTAACTCCAGCTTCAAGGGATCTGACTTCCTCTTCTGGTCTCCATGAGCAACCACATGCACAGGTACAACTATACATAAAGAAAATTTAAGCCGGGCGTGGTGGCGCATGCCTGTAATCCCAGCACTTGGGAGGCAGAGGCAGGTGGATTTCTGAGTTCGAGGCCAGCCTGGTC
Organism: Apodemus agrarius; assembly: GCA_964023405.1. NCBI lineage: Eukaryota > Metazoa > Chordata > Mammalia > Rodentia > Muridae > Apodemus > Apodemus agrarius. The sequence continues at coordinate 93,592,591 of OZ030015.1, read as the reverse complement.
TACAGAGTGAGTTCCAGGACAGCCAGGGCTACACAGAGAAACCCTGTCTCGAAAAACCAAAAAGGAAAAAGAAAAAAAAAGGAAAAGAAAATTTAAAAAGTTATTTATTTATTCATTCATTCATTCATCCATTTGTGTGTGGATGTGGTGTGTGGATATACATATAAGCCATGCCCTTGGAGCCTGTGTTATAGACAGTTGGAGCCTCTCAAAGTGTATTCTGGGAATCCAACTCTAAATCCTGTGAAAGAACAGTGCATACACTTGACACTGAGCCATCGCTCCAGGCCCATCAAATAATTTTTTTAATTAAAAAAAATTGTTTTAAAAGATCTTATTTATTTACTATATATATAAGTAAACTGTAACTATCTTCAGACACACCAGAAGAGGGCATCAGATCTCATTACAAATGGCTGTGAGCCACTATATGGTTGCTGGGATTTGAACTCAGGACCTCTGGAAGAGCAGTCAGTGCTCTTAACTGCTGAGCCATCTCTCCAGCCGGCGTCTTCCCTTTCAATTAGGATTCCCTTGATACCCTTTACCTGTCTTACTGCTCTAGCTAGTACTGTATTGAAGAGATAGGGAAAGAGCAGGCAGACTCATCCTATCCCTGATTTAGCAGAACTGCTTTCTTTCCCTTTAATTTGGTGTTGTCTTTTGGCCTTTTGTCTATTGCCTTTATTGTGTTTGGGTATGCACCTTGTATCCCTGATCTATCCAAGACATTGAAGAGGTGTTAGATTTGGTCAAAGGCTTTTTCAGCACCTAATGAGATGCTCATGTGGGTTTTTTCTTTCAGTTTATTTATATGGTGGATTACATTGATGGATTTTGTATATTGAACCATCCTTGTATCCCTTGGATGAAGCCTACTTGATTATGGTGCATGATGTCTTTGATGCATTCTTGGGTATAGTTTGCAAGTATTTTATTGAGTATTTTTGCATGAATTTCTCTTGTCCACAAGGGAAATTGGTCTTAAATTCTCTTTCTTTGTTAAGTCTTTGCGTGAGTTAGGGTGACTCTGGCTTCTCCTTCTGTTTTTATTTTGTGTAATAGTTTGAGGAGTATTGGTATTAGCTCTTTTTTGAAAGACTAGCAGAATTCTTCACTAAAACCATCTGGTTTTTTTGGTTGGGAGACTTTTAATGACTGCATCTATTTCCTTAGGGGTTATAGGACTGTTTAGTTTACCCAGTCTTTATTTACCTTTAGTGATTATTATCTGTCTACAAAATCATCCATGTCTGTTAGATTTTCCAGTTTTGTGAAGTACAGGCTTTTGAAGTAAGACCTAGTGATTCTTTGAATTTCCTTAGTGTCTGTTGTTTCCCTTTTTATTTCTGATTGTCTTAATTTCTACTGTCTCTCTGCCTTTTAGTGTGGCTAAGTGTTTTGTCTACCTTGTTGATTTTCTCAAAGAACCAGCTCTGGGTTTTGTTGATTCTTTGTATTGTTCTTTTGTTTCTTTTTTTAAAATTTATTTTACTTATTTTATGCATATGAGTACAGATGGTTGTGAGCCTTCACGTGATTGCTGGGAATTGAATTTAGAACCTCTGCTCCCGAGGGTCAACCCTACTCCTCCAGTCAGCCCCGATGGCTCCAGTTAACCTTGCTTGCTCAGGCCCAAAGACTTATTTATTATTATATGTGAGTACACTGTAGCTGTCTTCAGACACTCCAGAAGAGGGCGTCAGATCTCATTATGGATGGTTGTGAGCCACCATGTGGTTGCCGGGATTTGAACTCAGGACCTTTGGAAGAGCAGTCAGTGCTCTTAACTACTGAGCCATCTCTCCAGCCCTGTTCTTTTGTTCCTAATTGAACAATTTTGGGCCCAGTTTCATTATCTCCTGCCATCTACTCCTTTTGGGTGTGTTTGCTTATTTTTTTCTAGAACTTTCAGATGTGCTTTTAATTTGTTAGAATGAGAATTCTCCAACTTCTTTATGAAGGCACTTGGTGCTATGAACTTTCGTCTTAGAACTGTTTTCAGTGTGTCCTGTAACTTTGAGTACATTGTGCCCTCATTTTCATTGAATTCTAGAAAGTCTTTAGTTCTCTCTCTCTCTCTCTCTCTCTCTCTCTCTCTCTCTCTCTTCCTTAGAGTTGTTCAGTTTCTATGAATATGTAGACTTTCTGTTGTTTCCATTGTTGTTGAAGTCCAGTTTTAATCCATAATGATCTGAGAAGATGCAAGGAGTTATTTTAAATCTTCTCATATCTGTTGAGGTTTGCTTTGTGACTGCTTATATGGCCAATTTTGGAGAAGGTACTGTGAGGCACACTGAGAAGAAGGTATATTCTTTTGTGTTTGGGTGAAGTGTACTATAGATTTCTGTTAGGTCCATTTGAATCATAATCTCTGCTAATTTCATTATTTCTTTGTTTATTTTCTGCCTCAATGACCTGTCCATTGGTGAGAGTGAGTGTTGAGGTCTCCCGTATTAATGTGTGGGGTTCAATGTGTGATTTAAGCTTTAGTAATGAGGCATAGATGTTCAGAATTGAGATGTCATCTTGGAGGATTTTTCCTTTGATGAGTATGAAGTGTCTCTTTTGATTACTTTTGGTTGAATAATATCTATTTTCTTAAATATTAGAACGACTACTCCAGTTTGTTTCTTGGGTCCATTTGTTTGGAAAACCCTTTTCCAGCCCTTTTCTCTGAGATAATATCTATCTTTGTTGCTGAGATGTGTTTCTTGTATTCAGAAGACGGATGGATTCTATTTACATATCTATTCTGTTAGGCCTTGTCTTTTTATTAGGGAATTGAGTCCATTAATATTGAGAGATATTAACGACCAATGATTCTTAGTTCCTGTTATTTTGGTAGTGGTGGTGGTGGTGGTGGTGGTGGTGGTGGTAGTACTAGTAGTAGTAGTAGTAATAGTAGTAGTAGTAGTAGTAGTAGTAATAGTAATAGTAGTGTGTGTGTCTGTGTTTGTGTGGTTGTGTGTTTCTCTTCTTTAGGTTTTGCTGTGAGATGATTAATTTCTTATGGGTTTTTGGGGGGTGTAATTAACCTCCTTGTGTTTGAATTTTCCTTCTAGTATCCTTTATAGGGCTGGATTAGTAGGAAGATATTGTTTGTCGTGTCATCTATGGTGATTGCAAGTTTTGCTGGGTATAGTAGTTGGGTTGACATCTGTGTCACTTAGTGTCTGCAAGACATCTTCCCTGGCCCTTCTAGCTTTTAGAGTCTCTGTTGAGAAGTAGGATGTAAGTCTGATAGCTCTGACTTTATTTGTTAGTTGACCTTTTCCTTTAAGCTTTTAATATTCTTTCTTTGTTCTGTACATTTAATATTTTGATTGTTATGTGGCAGGAGGATTTTCTTTTCTGGTCCAATCTGTTTGGTGTTCTGTAAGCTTCATATACATTTAAAGGCATTTCTTTCTTTAGGTTAGGAAATTTTCATGTTGAAGATGTTTTCTGGGCCTTTGAGCTGGGAATCTTCTCCTTCTATTCCTATTATTCTTAGGTTTGGTCATTTCATGGTGTCCCAAATTTCCTGGATATTTTGTGTCATGAACTTTTAAAATTTTGCATTTTCTTTGACCGAGATAACAATTTCTTCTGTGGTATCCTCTGCACCTGAGATTCTCTCTTTTATCTCTTGTATTCTGTTGGTGGTTCTTGTATTTGTAGTTCCTGTCCTCTTTTCAGAGTTCTCCATCTCCAGGATTACTTCCGTTTGTTTTCTCTATTGCTTCTATCTCCATTTTAAGGTCTTGGACAGTTTTATTCATATCCTTTACCTATTTGATTGTATTTTCCTGTATTTCTTTAAGGAATGTCTTCACTTTCTCTTTAAAGGCCTCTATCTTATGGGATGAGATTTAAGATCATCTTCCCATGCTTCATTTTTATTAGGATATCCATGGCTTGCTGTAGCAGGATAGCTGGGCTCTGGTGGTGCCATGTTGCCCTGGGTCTTGTTGAGTGTGCTCTGATGCTAACCTTTAAGCATCTGGTTTTCCCTGGTGTTGGCTGGATGATCCTAATAACAACAGGACTTCTCGGGGAGGTGTGGGGAGCTACAGGACAAGACCATGAAGGTCAGAGGACCCAACTTTGGGGGCTGTGCCTCAGGTAGACCCTACCAGCAAGGGATTGGTGGGGCAATATTCCCAGATGGTAGTCCTTGGGGTCTCTGCAGTCCTTCACAGGGAAGCAGGATGCTCTTGGGGTCCCACAAGGCTCCTCAGGACTGAAGGATGAGCCCAGAACCAGACAATGGAGGTCAGAGGACCATCATGCTTACAACTCACCTCTTCTGGCTATGCTCTAGGCTGACCGGACTGGGAAGAGATTAGTGGGGCAGGGTTCCAAGCTCGTAGCTCTTGGGGCCCCCAGAGCCTCCACAGACGATCAAATAATTCCTTTCTTTCTTTCTTTTTCTTTCTTTCTTTTTTTTTTTTTAAGAAAAATGATGAAGCTGGGCAGTGGTGGCACACTCCTTTAATCCCAGCACTTGGGAGGCAAAGGCAGGCGGATTTCTGAGTTCGAGGCCAGCCTGGTCTACAGAGTGAATTCCAGGACAGCCGGAACTACACAGAGAAACCCTGTCTCGAAAAACAACAACAACAACAACAACAACAAAAAGAAAAAAGAAAAAAGAAAGAAAGAAAAGAAAAGAAAAATGATGGCCTTAATGTTTAAACAGGGGAGATGCCTCAATGGAAAAAGGCACTGACTACTCTTCAAAAAGCCCTAGATTCAATTCCTAACACTCATGTAACAGCTTGAAACTATCCATAACTCCAAATCCAGGGACTCTCACACCCTCTTCTGGCCTCCATAGGCTCTGCATGCATGAGATGCATAAACACACATGCAGGCAAAGCACCAATACACGTAAAATAAAAGTAAATAAATCTTTTGGAAAGAAGAAAAAAAAAAGCTTATCAGGAAAACACTTTCAGAGATGTGTGATTTGCATCTTTAATTCCATCATCAGAGGATGGAGACGTCACACTTGCAGAGTTCACAGCCAGCTGTGTGAGGTCGGTCTCCTGGACAGCATAACTTGCAGTGTACTCTTCAGTGCATGTGATTTACTGAAGGAGCAACCATGGCAGAGACAGGCAGTCAGACAGGCCGAGGCAGGACTTCAGCAAGGACGGGGATTTCAGCTGAGTTCCACACTTTCTGATGTCAAGGGCCCTGGGATTGTATCATATTGCAGCATAAGAGCTGGCTTTTATTCCAGTGGTATGTGTAGTAGACTTCCCAGGCTCCTTAGGACAAGGTCACCTGTCCTCAGCCCAACCTGGACCAAGTAGACTCTGACAGCATCAGATCCAACAGCAAATTAGCGGTCTAGACACTGGAGATGTAGCCAAATCGGCAAAGAGCTGGCCTAGCATGTGCAAAGCCCAAGTTCGATGTCTAACACTGCATAAAACAGTCATGTGGGTACATGCTTATAATCACCACACTCAGGCAGGGGGATCAGAGGTTCAAAATCACCCTTTGCTACAAAGTGAGTTTGAGCCAGCTAGCCCTGGAGAGAGAGAGAGAGAGAGAGAGAGAGAGAGAGAGAGAGAGAGAGAGACCTTTAATCCCAGTACTTGGGAGGTAGAGCCCGGCAGGTGTCTGTGATCTCAAGGTCAGTCACAGCTGCACAGTGAAACCCTGTCTTGAAAAACAAAAGCAAAACAAACAAAACCCATAAGATCTCCCTATTTAAAGCTACACAAGTATCACTACAATCTAATTTTAGAATATTTGCATAATTTCCTAAAGAAAAGAAGTTATTTTGAAATCATTTTTTAAAAAAAGAGCCAGATGTAGTATACAAATCTATAATAATCAGTTTGACTGTGAGTGTGAGGCCAGCCAGGGCTACAAAGTGAGTATGAGATATGGCTGCATCACAGAGCAAAAACCTCAGGCTCTGAGAGGGGGAGAGGCAAGAGCTGCATCTCAGCGGGCAGAGGGCCCGCCTAGCGAGCATGAATCCCCAGGCTCAACCCCTACCACTGTAAAAAGTTACTTGCGAGCGATAATGCACACTAGGGATGGAGAGGCGAGAGGGTCAGAAGTTCAAGGCCATCTTCAGTTACATAGTGAGTTTGAGACCAGCCTGGGCTACACAAGACCATATCTCAAAAAATTAAATAAATAAATAACCAGAGCGGTACCTCCCCGTGTCCCAGCTGTCAGGATATAGAGGCCCAAGGATCAGGAGTTCAAGACCTGCTTCAGTGGTATAAGAAGTCTGAGACTACCCTGAGTCACATGAGACCCCAAGATAAAGTGAAAGAATCACAACAACAACTCCCCCACAAGAAAACCCAAACCCTGAAAAGAGAACTATTTGTGTCAAGAGAGAGAGAAAGAGAGAGAGAGAGAGAGAGAGAGAGAGAGAGAGAGAGAGAGACCAGGCGGTGGTGGCGCACGCCTGTAATCCCAGCATTTGGGAGGCAGAGGCAGGTGGATTTCTGAGTTCAAGCCAGCCTGGTCTACAAAGTGAGTTCCAGGACAGCCAGAGCTACACAGAGAAACCCTGTCTCGGAAAAAAAACCAAAACCAAAACAAACAAACAAACAAACAAACAAACAAACAAAAGAGTATTTAAGATAAGCTATATGTTTATGCGTGTGTGCACAACTGTGTGTGTGTGTGTGTGTGTGTGTGTGTGTGTGTGTGTGAGACAGACAGACAGACTGGGGTTGAATTTAGGGCCTTATAACACACTAGATAAACACCCCAATCATCTATTTTTGTTTGAAGACATTATCTTGCTAAATTACTGAAGTTGGCCTTGAACTCATAATAGGTGCAAGGCAGGACTTGAATTTTTTTTTTTGTCCTTATGCCTTAGCCTCCTAAAAAACTCAAAACACAGGCGAATGCTATCACATCCTGCTAAAGCACAGTTTATAGCTGTAAAGAATGTTTCAATGCCGGGCGGTGGTGGAGCACGCCTTTAATCCAAGCACTTGGGAGGCAGAGGCAGGAGGATTTCTGAGTTCGAGGCCAGCCTGGTCTACAGAGTGAGTTCCAGGACAGCCAGGGCTATACAGAGAAACCCTGTCTCGAAAAAACAAAAAACAAACAAACAAACAAAAAAAGAATGTTTCAGATTTAGGGGAGGGCTGTGCATTCAATTTTTCTAATTTCCATTAGATGGCACCATTGTCAAATTTCTGTAATTTTTAAAGTTCCGGCTTGGAACCACACCATTCACCTTTGCCTTTTATTGTCTTGATTTGACTTTTTTTTTTTTTTTTCCTGGAGTTACTTGGAAGGATGGGGGGTTGTGTTGGGGGGGGATAAGCTAAAAGCTATTTAGTCCTGGGCTGAAAAGTACCCGGAATGTGTGGGGAGACCGCCACATAGAGCAGGTTCCTGATTGTCAGCTACTCTAGAATTGGGAGCAAGCTGAGGTCTTTCTTACCTCGTTCTTCATTGATAACTCCTGTATGATCTTTATTTCATACACTTCAGTATTAGAAGATTTTATCCAAAATGTCATTGGCATAGTGGTAGACGACGGCGACCCCAGCCGCTGGGGGATAGATAAGAGAGGATCCAGAATGCAAGACCCACCTAGGCTGCCCAGGAAGACTCTGGAGGGCTGGAGAGATGGCTCAGAGGTTGAGAGCACTGGCTGCTCTTCCGGAGGTCCTGGGTTCAGGTCCCAGCAACCACATGGTGGCTCACAGCCACCCATGATGGATCTGACGCCCTCTTCTGGGGTCTGAGGACATCTACAGTGTGCTTACATATAATAAATAAATAGATAGATCTTTAAGAAAGAAAGAAAGAAAAGAAAAGAAAAGGAAGAAAGAAAGACTTTGAGGGTCTGGAGGCCTGGAGATCTGTAAGCCACACGGGCCTTAACCTCACAAGGTGCCCTTGCCTCTGCCTCCAGAGTGCTAGGATTAGATCCTGAAGCACCATGCCCAGCTCGATCTACCTTCCTTCCTTCCTTCTTCCATCTCTTCCTCCCTCCTTCCCCCTTTTCTTTTTCTCTTTCTTTCTTTCTTTCTTTCTTTCTTTCTTTCTTTCTTTCTTTCTTTTCAAGACAGGGTTTCTCTGTGTAGCTTTGGTTGTCCTAGAACTCGCTCTGCAGACCAAGCTTCTTAGTTAGAAGGCGGCTCATTTCTGGACAGCTCACTCCAGGCCAGCACAGTCCCAGGAGAAGAGATTTTTTTTTTTTTAATTAGATGTGTTTGGGGTGTTGGGGAGTAGTGAAGAGAAGAAAGAGGAAAAAAGAAAAGAAGGCAAGAGGTCGGGCCTCGGTCTTTTATTTGGGCCGTGATGTAAATGCCAAGTAGTGATGCACACAGGTGAGGTAAACGCCAGGAATATGTAACGGTTGCCATGGCAACAGACGCACACGTGTCCTTGTCGTCTAGGGATGACGCTGGATTTTTGAGGCTGACTGTAAAGCCGCTTTTAATGCTAACAAAGCTGTCCTCAAACTCATGAGGATCCACCTGGCTTGTATTTTGTCTGGTTTTTGTTTTGTTTTGTTTTTTATAAAGCTTGCATCTTTGTTTTGTTTTGTTTTTGTTTTTGTTTTTTTGGTTTTGGTTTTTCGAGACAGGGTTTCTCTGTATAGCCCTGGCTGTCCTGGAACTCACTCTGTAGACCAGGCTGGCCTCGAACTCAGAAATCCGCCTGCCTCTGCCTCCCAAGTACGGGGATTAAAGGCGTGTGCCACCATCGCCCAGCTTGCGTCTTTGTTTTAATGGAGTGCCTGTAAGTGTACCACATGCATACAAGTGCCTTGGGGGCCAGAAGAGGGTGTTGGATGCCCTGGAATGGTTATTATAGGTGCCTCGTGTAGGTTCTGGGAATGGATAGAAAGCAACAAGTGCTCATAACTACCCAGCCAGCTCTCCAGAGCTGAGTTTCCTATTCTGGGGTACACTTATAAAAATATTTCCTGTCCCCCACCCTCAAAAACTGAAGATTGAACCTAGAACCTCAAGATTGCCAGGCAAGTCCCACACTACTACACCACAATCCCCATTTTGATTTTGACGTTACCTCCGATTGCTTTGGACTCTGTGGCCCATCAGCCCCGGACTCGGGCTTTTCCTGTGTCAGCCGCCGGAGTAGCGTGGATCACAGCTCTGTGTCTACAGCCGTGGCTTAAAATTACATCTTGTTATCTGAAATTCAAGTGTAGCTGGGCATCCTCTATTTTTACTTACTAAGTCTAAGGACTCTATATGTTGTAAATATATGCAGTGTACAACCAGCACCCTAATTCAGTCTCAGAAACTTTCCATCGTCCCAGAAGTCCCTTCCTGTCCATTTGCCACTGCTCCCCAAGCCCAGGTTTCTTTTGGTTTATTATGTTCTTTGTTTGCTTTGGTTTGTAGGTTTTGGGGGATGTTTTATTTGTTTGTTTGTTTTGGAGACAGTGCTTCTCTGTGTGGCTCTGGCTGTCCTGTCACTCATTCTGTAGAGCAGGCTGACCTAGAACTCACAAAGATCCTCCTGCCTCTTCCTCCTGAGCACCACCACACCCAGCAGAGATAACTATTCCTTTTTTTTTTTTTTTTAAGATTTATTTATTATATGTGAGTACACAGTAGCTGTCTTCAGACACACCAGAAGAGAGCATCCAAGCTCATTACAGATGGTTGCGAGCCACCATGTGGCTGCTGGGATTTGAACTCAGGACCTCCGGAAGAGCAGTCAGTGCTCAAAACCACTGAGCCATCTCTCCAGCCCCAGATAACTATTCTGAAGAGGTGAGAACTGGCTGTTGCACAATTTAGTTAGTGCTAAGTCATTTGCATGTGGAATTTGAGTTTATTTTCTAGGGAGGCCAGGGAGAAAGCTGCCCTGGGTGAGGCTTACCTGTTGGCCTCTGGGTTGCACGTGGGTGGGTTCTTTCTATCTCTTGGTGTTCCGTAGATGTGGCCAGGCTGAGCCTGGTGGCCTAGGACTGAAGGCGGGATCTCTTCCGGTTCTAGGCAGGGCAGGCTGGAAGGGAGGGGATGGCAGACATTTAGAAGGGCCTTGTGAGCCCACTGCATGGGACTCTGACAAAATGCTGGCCCTTTGTTGTCTGCAATAATCGTAAAGGAGCGTATATCCAAAGGAAATATTAGGGATAATGACTAACAGTGTGCTCAGGGGCCAGAGCATGACCAACCTTGGGATACCTTTCCTAACCCCCATTAAGAGTCAAGGCATGGCAGTCTGGTCTATACAGCAAGTTCCAGGACAGCCAGGACTACACAGGGAACCCCTATCTCAAAAGAAAAAAAAAAGTCAAAGCATTTTGATTAGGGGGTGCCCATAAAGATGGCCCCTGCTCACGTGATATTCACGCACCTACTTAATTTGTGCGTCATTTTGCCTGCATGTATGTCCACGGAAGCATGTGCATGCCAGGTGTCCTATGGAGTCACAAACCCAGGCCCCTCTGGGAGAACAGAAGTGTTCTTAGCTGCTGAGCCATCTCTCCTGCCCTCCTGCCTCAGTCTCTCAAGTGGTAGGATTATGAACAGGCACCACTACACACAGCTGACTCTTGCTTTTGAATTACCTTTTCAAATTACCGTCCTGTGTGTGTATGCATGGAGCGTGTAGACAGACTCAGGTGCCACGGCGCACATGTAGAGGCCAGCGGGCGGCTTCGCAGAACTGGTTCTACCGTTAGCTGGATTCTGGGGTGGAACGCAGGTTACCCGGCTCACACCTCTACCAGCGGAAGCATCTCTCCGACCCCTGACTTCCGCTTTAAAGCAACAACAGCAGAGGTTGGCGGTGGTGGCACACACTTTTAACCCCATCTCTGTGGCTTGTGAAGAGGAAGAGGCAGGCAGAGCTCTGTGAGATGGAGGCCAGCCAGGTGAGCTCCAGACAGCCAGTGAAATGCTGTCTCAAAAAGAAAACAAAACAGAAAAAGGAGAAAGGGCTGGGATAGGTCCTCTTTCTTTCCTTTCCTTTTTGGGATTAAAATCGCGTGTTAGACGGTGAGCAGTGGTGGCACACGCCTTTAATCCCAGCACTTGGGAGGGAAGCCAGGTTGATCTCTATGAGTTTGAGGCTCTCCTGATCTACAGAGTGAGTCCCAGGACAGTCAGAGCTATATAATGAAACCCTGCCTGGAAAAAAAAAAACCCAAACCAACCAAACAACAACAAAAAAAGTGTGTCCATGTGCGTGTGTGTGTGTGTGTGTGTGTGTGTGTGTCTGTGTGTCTGTGTGTCTGTGTGTGTCTGTGTGTGTCTGTGTGTGTCTGTCTCTGTGTGTGTCTGTCTGTCAGTGTAGAGGCATGTATGGCATAGTGCACATCGCGGTGTGGTCAGGACAGCCTGCTAGCAGTGGGTCTCACCTTCTACCATGTGGGTACCGGGAATTGAACTCAGGTCATCAGACTTGGCGGCAGCTACTCTTTATTCCCTGGGCCGTCCCACCTGCTTTTTGTTGTTATGAGATAAGATCTTTCTTGCTCCTTGTAGTCCTGGCTGGACTGGAACTCCTTATGTGGCCCAGTCCACAGCAGGTTAATTCTCCTCCCTCAGTGTCAGGAATTCTGGGGGTTGTAGGTGCTTCCATGTTGGATTTGTGTTTCTATAGACCCAGACACATGCCTTAGAGTCCCAAGCCTCCAACCGCCCTGGCGCCTGGAGTGGGTTTGCAGGGAACCCAGAGAAGGGAAAAATCCTGGAGCTAGCTCCCTTCCCGGTGATTTATCACTATGGAAACAGAGCTCTCTTCCGCTGTCCCTGCCGCTGCTGCTGGGGACGCATTGTTGATGCCACAGCAGCACAGGTCACAGTTCCTTCCTCTTTCCTGCTGCAGAAATGCCACAGTAACCTACGTGGCCTCGGGACTGCCACTCACACCTGAAGGACCCGGGCTTGGGAAAAACAATCAGGCTGGATTCCCCTGGGCTCCAGGGACCTTCTGGGTCAGCAAGGACCTGAACAATGCTGGCACAGAACAATACCGCCTCAGTGGCCCAGCCTTCTCCTTCCTTCAGGGGCCTCTGGAGTCAGGGGGTTAAAAATGGATCGACAGTTCTCAGGTAGAAATGTCAAGGCCCTTTGTGTGGTCAGAGGCTCAGTATGGGTGTTACCGGCTTGGGGGACCCCAGTAGGAATCTGTTCTCCAATTAAAGCTGCAGATGAGTTCTTCATATAACTATGCCAGATTTGGGGACAAAAGGTCACGGGGCAAGACCTAAGAGCATCCCAGAGACACCGAAAGAAGTCCCTTAGTTAGGATATTTCAACCCTCTGCCAGCATGGTGGTCACTGGCCACTCACATGGCCAGGTTCTGAGGAGTTCTGGGACAATGATAGTCCTTCTTCTGGCTCAGAGGATGTTCTTCTGAGTGCTTAGGGACCAGCGGAAGCAGGGGATGACCCTACTATGCTCCACAGCCTGAAGGGTCTCACGAAGTCCTACAGAGCTGAAGGTCATGAGAGTCCCCAGATGCTTGACACCCCAGCCACACCGCCCTCGTCACTTACATCCTCCAAGGACAGGAGACTGCCTCCTTCCCCTTTAAAATGAAGATATTTTAAACAGAGACAATAAAATATTCAGGACTAACTCTCTGTCCTGTTTCCTCAACTGTAATATTCAGTATAGGCGATCATGGTAGCACAGGCTTGCAGGGGCAGGAAGAAGACTGACATGAACTCAACGCCAGCCGGCCCCACGTAGTACCAAATCTTAAACACCACAAGGTGGGGCGTTCCCGTGGGCTCCATCCAGAGACCTGACTCTTCCTGGTGTTACGTGTGTTCTTTGTATCTGCATGTGGGTAAAATTCTGTGTAGCTTTGTTACCTGTGTAGATTCCTGAACCGGAAAACCAGGCAATACCCTGCATAAGGCCCCGTGAGATGGCTTGCTTGGGAACAGAAATGCTCCCTGTGGAAACCTGGCAACTGGAATTGAGTCCCACAATGCACGTGAAGGAGGAAGGAGAGAATTATCTCCACTAAGTTGTTCTCGACCTCCGCATATAGATGTGGCTTTCATATGCCCGAATGTCATGTGCACACACGAGGCTAAAAATAAATTTATTTTATATATTTTTGAGACAGGGTCTCGCCATGTAGCCTTGGCTGGCCTGGAACTTGCTATGGAGAACACGCTGGCCTTGAACTCCCAGAGATCCACATAGCTCAGTGTCCTGAGCGCTTGGAACAAAGGTATTCACTGCCACACCTGGATGATAATACTTTTTTTTAAATAAACAGTACCGAAGGGAAAAAGCCAACACACCATTATAAAGCACGAGAGTCCCCCATCTGTCCCTGGGGATCACCCCACTTCCTCCTGGCTCCCAGCCCTAACATCTGCTGCTATTATGGGCTGTGCCTATCCATATCCAAGATGCTTAGGACCCAAAGTACTTTAAATCTTCCCATTTAATTTTTCAGATCTTGGATTATTATTTCACGTATGACATATACAGATGAGATATTGTCAAGATAGGACAAATGTCATTCACTCAGTCTTTAGCTCATATACTGAAGATAATTTTAGACCATTTCTTAAGTACTTTTGTGCAGGGAACAAAGATTTGCATTGTGGGTTCCATACCATGGAAAAAGAGTTTCCAATTTTGGAGCATTTTGGGTTTCTGCATTTTGGATTAGGGTACTCAACCTGCAATCTGTCCTCTCCCTGCAAATGTATTTTTGGTGTTCCAAAAATGTTTCACAAATTGGATCATATCTGGGGTAAGAGATTAGCTTTTTTGTTTGGTAGGGTTTTGTTTTCCTCCAAATAATCCCTGGAAATTCACCCAAGTTGTGTGCATCTAAACTCGGTCCCTCTCCGTCATAGATTAACATCTTGTAGTCTGGGTGGACTGACATTTATTAGTCAGTCACCCACTGAGGAGCGTTTACTTCCTAAAGAAATCTGAAATTGAAATCTCCTTGCTGTGAACACTCATGTAGTGTGTGTGTGTGTGTGTGTGTGTGTGTGTGTATGCGCGTGTGCAGTCAAGCACACATACATGTGGGTGTAAGCATGTGCCCCAGTGAGAGAGAGAGGAGGTCAGTCTGAATTCCCCTTTCCACTCATAGGCGGAATTCCGGGAATTGAATTCAGGACACCAGGGTGACATCTTTGGTTGGCAAGAGCCTCAAACCTCCCAGTCATCTCTTGCTCTCTCTGCTTTGTTTTGTTTTGTTTTTGAGACCGGGTCTCTGTAGACTAGGCTGGTCTTGAACTCACAGAGATCCACCTGCCTCTACCTCCAGAGTGCTGGAATTAAAGGTGTGCATCACCAAGCCTGGCCCTCTTAGCTATCTCAACTGGTCCATTTAAAAAAAAATTTTTTTTAAAGGTCTTTCTTTTTTGAAGATTTATTTATTAATTATATGAAAGTACACTGTAGCTGTCTTCAGACACACCAGAAGAGGGCGTCAGATCTCATTACAGATGGTTGTGAGCCACAGTGTGGCTGCTGGGAATTGAACTCAGGACCTCTGGAAGAGCAGTCAGTGCTCTTAGCCACTGAGCCATCTCTCCAGCCCTGACTGTTCTATTTCTAAAGAGCTCTAATTGAGCAGGCACTGAACATCTGGAGGGTGCCCCCTAAGACCTGGTACATTTCCCACCCCGGTTTTAACCCTGTTCACGAGGCTCCTGGCTTCACCTGAGTCACATGACCCGCGCCGCCATCCACAAGCACCTTCTCCTGTGCATATTCTCAAACCCCAACTTGGCTGCCCTTTTAAAAAAAAAATGTTTTTTTAATGTGTCTATTTGTTTTGATTGTGTTTAATCGGGTAATGAAGCTGTGAAGAAACAGGAAGCAGTGAGACAGCTGTATAGAATGGAGTGAAGAATTGCAGCCTAGAGTAACCCCGGCAACTAAGTATTTCATATTTAGTGTGTTTGGACATTTTCAGACTTTGACCCCTTCAGCTATGTTCTAGGCCAATGTTTTGTTTTGTTTCCTATTGTGTGGCATTTCAAGGTGTCTGAAATGATTTTCTTCTCCAGTTCCACAGAGGAGTCAGGGCTGGAGTCAGATAACCAGAGTTCCAACCAACCCCACCATTCCAACCAACCCCGCCATTCCAACCAACCCCGCCATTCCAACCAACCCCACCTTTCCAACCAACCCCACCATTCCAACCCCCCATGGATTGCTGGGGATTGAGGAGTTCATTATAGGGGTTATTAACATCACAGACAGAGAGGCAACAGCATTTTGGGGTCTCTCAGAGCCCCCATTTCGAAAGTGACATCTCATCCTCCTTTCAGGGCATAAGCCTGCAGCCAGGAGCCAAGGAAGGGGATTGGGGTGAGGGCATGGCACCAATGCCACCTTTGATCGCAGCTCACTTCCTGGGTAAGAGACGCTCCCCGGCACTAGGGACACACATGTCTCCGGGCGCCTGTTGGTACCTGTGAGAAGAGATGTCCATAAGCAGGGAGAAAGGAGAGGGAAGGAGGGAGGGAGGGAAGGAAAGGAATAGCGGGAACAATCATGCTCAGGTGGGCGTGGTGCTGCACGCCTGTAAGGCCAACACTCTGGAAGAAGAGGCAGACTGATCTGTGTCTGTGGCCAGCCTGGGCTACATATCTAGAGCCTGTCTCAATAAATAAATGTTAGTTATTATGTGTGAAACATAAGGGTCGTAGTAGTCTTGTGTTAAAGGATAATTCTTTTTTTAATTTATTTTTTATTTTTTATTTTTATTTTTATTTTTTTTTGAGACAGGGTTTCTCTGTGTAGCCCTGGCTGTCCTGGAACTCACTCTATAGACCAGGCTGGCCTCGGACTCAGAAATCCGCCTGCCTCTGCCTCCCAAGTGCTGGGATTACAGGCGTATGTCACCATCGCCCAGCTAAGGATAATTCTTAAAAGTCACAACCTCAAACACATATAAAGTAAATAATTATCATATATTTTATTTTCTCACCAACTGATGCAATCAGTGAGATTCTACATCTGCCCTAAAGGAAAATCAGAAGAGCATGTATAAAAAAAATCATACACACACACACACACACACACACACACACACACACCCGCATACACATACATACACACACATACACACACATACACATACACATATACACATATACACACACACTCATAATCCTAGCACTGGCTAGACAGATGTAGGATTACAATAACTTCAAAGCTATCCTGAGCTACACAGAGAGTTTTGGTCTACCTGGGCTACAGAGTGAGACCCTATCTCAAAAACAAAACAAATAACAAACTAATATATATGCATGTATGAGTAGCCAGATGATAGACTAACAGACTGCTTCATCTGGAGATACGTATTTTCCACGAAAGACATTGAAATGGCTTTGCACAATGGATGCTACATCGTTCCACTTGAGCAGGACAGCAGTAAACTCTGCCAGCCTCATCCCGGACAAGCCATGTTCTTCTGGATGTCAGTCATCCGTGTCACTGCCAGAATTCTACAATCTAGGGAGACATAAAGTATTCAAAGACAAGCAGAAGGCACAGATAATCTATAGACTCGCTCTACCAGAGAGCACGCGAGGGCTGGTGAGATGGCTCTGTGAGAAGGCGCTTTGCCACCAAGACGAACAATCTGAGTTCAGTCCCCAGGCCCCACACGACAGAAAAGAACCAACTCTTTCAGGTTGACCTCTGACCTCTACATATACATTGTCCCTGCCAAGGGCCTGCCCCCTGCGCTAAGTACTTGTCAATGCTCAGCTTTTATTAGAGACAACCAGGAATGTTGTTAGTCTATTACAAATTTTTTTCCCAACTTTTTCTGATACTTGTCAATTTGACATAAAGTTAAGTCAAAAGGATAACATGTGAAATTGCCTAGCTCTCCGAAGACCTCTTCCCCCACCCCTTCTCTCTGTCTCTTTGTGTGTCTGTCTGTGTGTCTGTCTGTCTCTTTCTGACAGTCTCATGCAGTCTGGGATAGCCTAGAGTTAATATAAATGGAGGATGGCCTTGAACTTCTGACCCTCTTACCTCTGGCTTCCGAGTGCCACAATACCAGCACGGGCCACACGGCTCCATTTGTTTGGGGAGCAAACCCAGGACTTTGAGAACCCCAGACACAAGCCTCCCTCATCAGCTGAGTTTCATTTCTGGCCTCCCTTGATGACTTCTTACCCATGCTGACCCTGTGAGCTGGGGCGCGAGGAAGAAGTGGGTCCAGGAGCCTGGCTCCTTTCCATGCTCCTGAGATGGAGGAAGATAAATCTTCAGACTCTAAGTGGCAGGTGGGTATGTCACGTGGGCTATTTATAGATCCACTTAAAAAGTAAAGCTATCTCCCCTGCCTGTTTGCAGCCCCACATCATTCCCTGACACAAAAGACCAGGAAATTCCTTCTGCCCTGTGCACATGGACCCTCCGCCCTCCCCTCCCCCCATGAAGCGTCTGAACGGTGCTCTGACTCAGTGAGAATGCCTACAGACTCAGAACTAAAATGACCCGGCAAAGTGGTCATGCACAGAGGACGACGGGCCTGGGGTCAGGGGAAGGGTCCACTGCGTACAAGGTTTCCAAACTGTGCACTGCACTTCTTAGGAACCCGTGAGAGTCAACTGTATATACGTCCCTGTGCTAAGCAGCGTCGAGGCAGGGGTGGTTGCTGTCTGAGTTGGTTGAAGCACCCATGTCATTGTCAACCAGGCAAGAGCAGTGTAGCCTTTCCTAAAGGCCATCCATGGGTGGGGGATGTGAGAAGGAGTGGGTCACATTTTCTGGAGAGATCGTGTAGAGAGCCGTCAGTTCTGTGATTCTTTTCCTCCTTTCTGGCGCTGGGAATCGAACCCAGAGCCTTGTGTACTGCTGGGCTCTAGACCTGAGCTACAGCAGTGAGTCTTTTGAAAATTGGCATGGAGGTACATGCTTGTAATCCCAGCACTTAGAAGGCTGAGGCAGGAGGCTTGCCTTCTCACAAACAAAACAACAAGAACAGCAACAATTCTTCATTTGAGCCATCAAAAAATATATTGAATGGGACAGAGACAACAGCTAGGCAGGCTGGGAGCAAGCCCCAGGGCTCTTCTTGTCTGATATGTAACTAACAGTTTCCTTCAATTGAGCTGTTCTATCCTGCAGGGAAGCTTCTTAAGCAGGAAGGTAAACAAACACAAAACAGCTTCAGGAAGTCCCTGAAACTGAGCAGATTTACCTGTCACACTAAACAATGAAGACTGCTGAGAGTCACTCACAGACAAGCCAAGCTTCAAAGAAGACTTGAGACCAGAGCAGCTGCCCAGAGCTAGCAGAAACCAGCTGAGCTGCCTGGAAAAGGTTTAGACCAACCAAGTCTCTTGGAAAGGACATTTCTCCAGCCTGGTGAACTGCCTGCAGGCTGTGCAGGTGCTCCAGGTCCCAAGCTTTTGTGAGCTGTCACAAAACTCACTGTGTAATCCAGGCTGGCCTCAACTCAGAAATCTGCCTACCTCTGCCTTCCAAGTGCTGGGATTAAAGGCGGGAGCCACCACTGCTGGGCATTTCTTGATATTCTAATGGACCATTTTTTCCCCCTCTTAAAACCACCCCATTCTGGGGTGGGTTTTGATCATGTAGTTATCCTTGAGTCATTTCTATTTCTTTTTCTTTTTTTTTTTCAAGACACAGTTTCTCTGTATAGCCCTGGCTGTCCTAGAACTCACTCTGTAGACCATGATGGCCTCGAACTCAGAAATCCACCTGCCTCTGCCTCCCACATGCTGAGATTAAAGGCATGCACCACCACGCCCAGCTCTAACATGTTTCTTGATATTTTGTTGGTTTTGTTTTTGTTTGGTTTGGTTTGGTTTGGTTTGGTTTGGTTTGATTTGGTTTGGTTTGGTTTGGTTTGGTTTGGTTTGGTTTGGTTTGGTGTTTCAAGACAGGGTTTCTCTGTGTAGTCCTGGCTGTCCTGGAACTCACTGTGTAATCCAGGCTGGCCTCAACTCAGAAATCTGCCTACCTCTGCCTTCCAAGTGCTGAGATTAAAGGCGTGTGCCACCACCACCTGGCCATTTCTATTCTTTTAAGTAAACCCTTACCCATATTTCTTTAAGTACATCCAGTAAAACCCATGGTTCACCAAGGTGGACTTTGTTCTATCATGGGCTCCCCAGGAGAAGTCTTGTCACACAACATGTCTCTGCCTCCCCAGCTCTGCTCCATTTTTTATGTGGGTGCTGGGAATCAAACTCAGGACCTCATGGTTCTGTGACAAGCTGAATGCTGATGTCACAGGTTGTAGCCACTATGCCCAGTTTACGCAGATGGAACCCAGGGCTTTGTGTGTGTGAGACCAGAATGCTGCAGACTGGGCCACATCCCCGCCTTGATTTTATTTTTGGTGACAGGGTGTGGTTATATGTCCCAGACCAGCCTAACATGTTTCTTCTTCTTCTTTTTTTTTTTTTTTTTTGATTTTTCGAGACAGGGTTTCTCTGTGTGGTCCTGGCTGTCCTGGAACTCACTCTGTAGACCAGGCTGGCCTCAAACTCAGAAATCCACCTGCCTCTGCCTCCCAAGTGCTGGGATTACAGGCATGCACCACCACGCCCAGCTCTAACATGTTTCTTGATATTTTGTTGGTTTTGTTTTTGTTTGGTTTGGTTTGGTTTGGTTTGGTTTGGTGTTTCAAGACAGGGTTTCTCTGTGTAGTCCTGGCTGTCCTGGAACTCACTGTGTAATCCAGGCTGGCCTCAACTCAGAAATCTGCCTACCTCTGCCTTCCAAGTGCTGGGATTAAAGGCAGGAGCCACCACTGCTGGGCATTTCTTGATATTCTAATGGACCATTTTTTTCCCCTCTTAAATCCTCCAAGCTGTTTGCAGAAACAGGTTCTACATCTATAGAAGGGCAGCAAAAAGTGGACCATTACTCTGTGCCCTGACCTCTTGAGTTCTGCTTTCTTCTTTTCTCCAGCCCTTATTACAGTCCAGACATCCAGGTTTTAGAAGTGGCTTCCGGCTTTTCCTGGGCCAGTAGCAAGACGCTGGCCATTGCTAGATGTGTGGCGTGTAGAGAGAGGGTCTCCTGAGCAGTAGGCCTCAAAAGTGCCACGTAGCAGAGGGTGACCTTCAACTCATAGTTGTCTCGTCCGTGTCCCCCCCACCCCCTTAGGGAAAGGTTGCAGATTTGGGACTTAGTCCCTAGGGTCAAACAGCACCTGGGGGTTACTTGCTGGGAAGGAAAAACCGATTCAGCCTTCTCAAGCCCTACTCCCCGCAGGCCAAAGAACTCAAAGCCAGAAGATTGAAGAGACTCTGGGCTTAGGCTAATGGTTCAGTTTCTTTTCTTTTCCTTCTTCCTTCCTTCCTTCCTTCCTTCCTTCCTTCCTTCCTTCCTTTCTTCTTTTCTTCCTTTCTTCCTTTCTTTTACTTTCCCCTTCCCCTTTCTTTCCTCTCTCAGGAGGGAACCTAGGTCCTTATATCCTCCATGCAAGGGCCTCGACCCTGAACTACCTCCCTGACCTTGTGGTTGAGGGCTTGAGGGGAGGCCGGACTAGAGAGCATAATCTGTGTTTGTCAGCTTGTCTTTCTCGGTAGATTTAGCATTTGCTCTGCAGCCAACTTAAACATCTGGATCAAAACCAGGTGATAAGCTAGTGACTGCCCGTCCCTTCACCAGAGTTACTGTTTGTACCCAAGGTTCTCCTCTGGCTGACCCCGAGATAACCGCAGCCACCGTCTCCCTCCAGAGCTGTTCCTGGCAGGGTAAACTGCTCTCCAACCTTGAGATAAACCAAATTAAAGGCTTCCTCCTATTTTACCAAATTTCCCTTTGTATGAGATAGAAATGAGGGAGGGAGGGAGGGAGGGAGGGAGAGAGAGAGAGAGAGAGAGAGAGAGAGAGAGAAGGGAGGCGGAGGACAAAGATGGAGTTGTTTGGCTGTTAATAGCGTCAGGGTTGCTGTAGTAGCAAGAGCCGCCTCTGACCACTCCATGTAAGCATCAAGACTCAGACTGGAAGATAGTTCAGTGGACAATGTTGGGGTCACTGTTGGTACTCTGTTCAAGCTCCACCCCACAGCTACCTGGCAATAGCCAGGTATGCCCCACCCCACATGCCTGCTCCACTATAAGAGGGGCTGCCTGCCCCCTCCTCTCTCTCTTTACCCGCTCCTTCCTCTCTCTTCTCATCCTCTCACCTCTCTGCCCCTCTTGGGCTCCCCTCCCCCCTCTCTCCACATGGTCATGGCCGGCCTCCACTCTCTATTCCCTCTATTCTCTCTCTATTCTCTCTCTACTCTCTCTCTATCTCTCTCCCTCTCTCTCTACTACTACTCTCATCTTATTCTCTAAATAAACTCTATTCTATGCCATGTTGGTGTGTGTGTGGTCCTTCAGGGGGAGGTGATGCCTGAGCATGGGCCCGCTCAGGCACTCCCTTCCCCCACATCGCCATGCCATATTCACTAACACCCTTCCTCTCTTTTAAGTCCCATTAATGGTGCCGGAAACCCGGGAACATCAACAACCCAATTAATAAAGAAATCATCATTTGGTGCCGTGACTCGGATCGAGAAACTGCGAGGTTTGCGAGCAAAATTTGCCATGGTAAGCCCTGCAAACAGCATTCTTTCTGTTTGCCTGAAAATCCTTCCTTTCCCTTATCTGCGGACGCTAATTGCTGTTTGCCTGTCTCCTCCTTGTACCCACCATTCTATTTCCCAAGCCCCTATCCTGCACGCGGCCTGAAAAATCTTTCCCTTTCCCCCGCCGCCGCCGCCGCGAGCGCTCGGAGGCGGCGACTCGGGTTCCGCCGCGAGCCAGAGGTGGCGGCTCGGGTTCCGCTCGGTTCCCGGTGCCATGCCCCTCTGGCCGCCTCCCGCACCCCCCTCCTCCTTACTTCTCAGCCTGAAGCGGCTGCAGCCACTCTCCTCACGAGCCCGCACTCTCCTCGGGGGCGCACGGGACGGCCGTCCCGCTCGCTCCCCTCTCCGTGCGCGCACTCGCAGCCATGGTTCCATGGCTCGCGGTTTCCTTCCCCCTTTCCTGCCGCCGCCGCAGGCAGATGCACGCCCCGCCCTCTATAGCTTTCCCAGCTCCGCACGCGCTGGCGCGCGCACTCGCAGCCATAATTCCATGGCTCGCGGTTTCCTTTCCTCTTTCCTGCTGCTGTCTGCCGCCGCGGCAGCCCGAAGCTGCCGTATGCCCCGCTCTCTAACTTTCCCAGCTCCGCGCGCGCATGTGCGCCTCCGCGCGGGCGCTCGCAGCCTCGGTTATTCAACGCATGCATTCTCGGTTCCCCTGCAGTAGCTCCCGATCACCAGCGCTCTATACCGCGCTGGCCAGCTCATGCGGCGGGCGGCACCGCCACCGCCGCCGCCTCCTCTGCCATGCTTCCTCATGGGTGCAGACTCGTGCCTGTGGGCCGCGATCTAGCACAGGTCTTACTGAGGCTGTGGGCCCCACAGCCAGCTCTACCTCACGCTCCTACAGGCAGATGCCTGTCATTGACACTCATTCATATTAGGACGATCAGGCTTTGGGTTGGCTAGGGGGATTTCAGCCAAAGGATAGGAATTGGCCAGCCTGCCCTGGGTTGAAATTCGTTCCCTAACCCAGCTCACATAACTGGCCCTGGCCAACATTCATTCGCATTAGGACGTTAGCCTTGGGTTAAACTCCCCCACCCCCCGGGAAGTGTTTTCACTGCTGTTTAAGTCCTGGCCAGGCAAGCACTTCCCGCCTCAAGACGCTCCTAGGATCTCACGCGACGGCCTGATTTCCTAGCCTAGCGGGTAATTAAGGTATTGCAATATATTCCAGGACGCTGAGATTATATTGGATACCTTTTCCTTGACCCATGGGCAATACGTCTTCGACGGTACATCCAGGTACCCCACTGGGATGTCTCCTGGAGAATCTCAAATCTCTAAAATTGGCCTCCAATTTGAGGCGATCTAAGTTAACAAAACCTCTGTAATAAGGTCTAGATTGCTTCTCATCAACTCCAATGGGCTATTGCTTGTCTTTGACCATAAATTAACAGTCTGGTAAATGATAAAGGACCTAAGCCTCACCTATCCGTGTTCCCACTACCTCTTAGTTTGTTCATTCCCATAGCCTGCATAAAGCCTAAATCCGAGTAGACAAACTCATTTTCTGTCACCACAGTTTAATCCATTGCTGCCAGCTTTCTCTCTTACTCTGATCCTTGCCTCTTTACTAATAAAGCAACATACTTTCCTCTACCTATGCAACCTGTCAATGCTACTTAAAAATTCTCATTTTCTATCCTCTCTCATTTCCTGTGCTCTCTCATTTCCTATCCTCTCTTGACTATTGCTCTCCCCTCTCATGTTCAATCTTGTCAGAAGTTTGCTATTAAGTTTAAGACAGACAGAATTCCCAAAGGCCTGACAGCTTCTCCATGAGGTCTCAGAAGATGTGGACACCGCTACCAGATGCTGCCTAAGGAAGTGCAGTGGACACCACCGCTACTAGATGCTGCCCCTAAAAAGGAGTGCAGTGGACAAGACCAGATACCTTGAGTCAAATGACTTAGCTAAACAAAGGTAAGCCATTTCTCATATCATGGGTATCCATTCCACAGAAGAAGCCCTGCATCTTCTGTGCTTCAAAGCCAGACTAACAGCCAAAGCCGCCATGGAGACCAGAGACCACAAAGAACTGCTGGCTACTGGAATCTGTCACCTTTTAATAATATAACTGCTAAGTTATTACTTATTCCACAGACTTCTGACTACATTGACCACTAGACAATTATCTCCTTACCTAAACTCTATTTCCATTAAATACTTCATATTTCCTCTTCTTGCTCTGTTATTGCTTATTCCTCAGACTTCTGACTACAGCTATCTCCTTACCACTACAGCTATCTCCTTACCTAAACTCTATTCCCATTGAATACTTCATATTTCCTCTTCTTGCTCTGTTATTGCTTATTCCTCAGACTTCTGACTACAGCTATCTCCTTACCTAAACTCTATTTCCATTAAATACTTCATATTTCCTCTTCTTGTTCTGTCACTGTCCTAACATCTGAGTTCCTATAGATTTGCCTAACTCTAATAATAAATATTCCACTATACGATCCAACTTTCAATCCTATTCCTCCCTATTCCTTCTCCTCTACAAAAGGCTCATCTTAAAGACTGTTCATGTGGTTAACTCATGTTATCTCTTTAGTAAACTTGTTAGCTACAAGAACCTACCCAGATCTACTGCTCATGGACCAACTAGGCTCCATCCAGATAAGTACATCTGCCCAAGTTCCCACTTACTACCTAATCCAAAGGGTGGGATTCCTCTGGGTCTCAATTAAAAAGGGTGGAATTCCTCTGGATCTCAATTGTACATCTCAAAGAGAATTTTTCCTTTCTCCCAGTTGTACTCATCCCCTACCTATACTAATGTGTTTCAACATCTTGTCAAGTCCAGGCGCTTGCCACATCCAGACCCTTGCCACATCCAGGACAGCTCCAGAGAAGCAACCTTCAGATGCTCCAATCTCCTCAACTTCTCTACACACAGACAGCTTCTACTGGACCTGTTCTGACCTATCCTCAGATGGCTCCACAGACCCTGGACAACAAGAAAGCAGCCTATTCTCCTGAGACTGGACAAACATCCCCCATACCCCTTTTCTCTAGGTTCCCCAGAGACACGTCGCCCCCAATGTCAGCATGAAGCAGCCAGATGTCACCACAACGACCCTATTCCTGCTTCGCCGTCACCTCCTTTTATTTTTTCTTTTTTAATTAAACAAATACTGGGGAATGTTGGTACTCTGTTCAAGCTCCACCCCACAGCTACCTGGCAATAGCCAGGTATGCCCCACCCCACATGCCTGCTCCACTATAAGAGGGGCTGCCTGCCCCCTCCTCTCTCTCTTTACCCGCTCCTTCCTCTCTCTTCTCATCCTCTCACCTCTCTGCCCCTCTTGGGCTCCCCTCCCCCCTCTCTCCACATGGTCATGGCCGGCCTCCACTCTCTATTCCCTCTATTCTCTCTCTATTCTCTCTCTACTCTCTCTCTATCTCTCTCCCTCTCTCTCTACTACTACTCTCATCTTATTCTCTAAATAAACTCTATTCTATGCCATGTTGGTGTGTGTGTGGTCCTTCAGGGGGAGGTGATGCCTGAGCATGGGCCCGCTCAGGCACTCCCTTCCCCCACATCGCCATGCCATATTCACTAACACCCTTCCTCTCTTTTAAGTCCCATTAATGGTGCCGGAAACCCGGGAACATCAACAACCCAATTAATAAAGAAATCATCAGTCACGGGGAGGGGGGCACACAAATAATGAGAAAAGACCACCAAAGTCAGAAATAAACCAAAAACAACTTTATTCACTGAGGGAAAATGCTAACCAGTCAGAGTGGAGGTCTGAAAAAGCAGGAGCCAAGTGTCCCTTCGAATCATAAAGTCGCAAGCAGATGTTCAGGGGACAATAAAGAAGAAAGTCATAGAGGGTTAGTCCTAGGATGGGACTCTTTTTTTTTGGGGGGGGGTTTTTCGAGACAGGGTTTCTCTGTATAGCCCTGGCTGTCCTGGAACTCACTCTGTAGACTAAGCTGGCCTCGAACTCAGAAATCCACCTGCCTCTGCCTCCCAAGTGCTGGGATTAAAGGCGTGTGCCACCACTGCCCGGCAGGGACTTTTTTACAATATAGGCCCAAAGCTACTCTAAGGTAGGTCTTATCTCAATTTTATGGGGTTAGCGCAGACCAGGTGGTTTTACTGTGAGTGTAAAGAGTAAACAGGGCTGGAGTTACTCTGGGCTCTTTACCCCACACCCCCTTCACCCCTGTTGTAACTCAATCAAACCCTTGACCCACTCTGACCATCCTCCGAGGCTAGCACCGAGGGAGAATATTGAGAGCTGAGCACCATAGCTTAATGATGGAGGACCTGTCTTGGGCAAGGTGAATCAAGGTATTAACAGCAGCAAAAGTATCAGGAACGGGTCCAGCTATGGCTGATAGCGACCGACGAAGTTAACTGGGAGGTGGGGAGGGGGTGGGGGAGGGGGGTGGACCAACTGAAAAGTCTGTGAAACCAGGAGTGTGATTGCTGCCTTTCTTGTCTCTCAGTGGGGCTTGTTCTTAGCTCTCTTAGGGTGTTTTTGATGACACCCAAGCGGTTGGCATGGAAACAGCAAGATTCACTCAATGCGGCAAATAGCCCGCCCCGCCCCTTCTTTTAGGAGTCTGATCCTTTTCTGTTTTGGAGATGTGAGGTTGCCACCTGAAGGCGGAGGAGGTCCTTTTCAATGGTCTCAGAGAGGTGATTGACTAGTGACTAAAGCCAGTGCTCCCAGGGTAGCAGAGCCAGCTGTGCCCAGTCCCACCAGCATGGGGACCAGGATGGGAGCTGCTCTTTTATGTTAGAGCCCCAGGCGGTGCTACTAAATGCTCTCTCCCAACGGGGCCTTCATAATAGTCTACCCGTGGGATGATCCCGACTAAAATACAAAGTTCCGGGCTATTATTACTGATGAAGAGGCCAGTGTACAGACAGTGGTCTAGTCCAGTGGTGCAGGCAAGCCAAGAGCCCTGGGAGGCAGCTAAGTGGTGGGAGTTGCTTTAGCTGTGAGAGTTGGAGGACTCCTGGACTATATATACATCAGGGAGTCTACGTCAACGAACAAGGGGTCTTATTTAAGGGATAGTGATGGGAGCAAAAGCGTGTGGCGTTTTCCTGGATGTCCCCCCAGAGTAAGTGGAGTGGTCGCCCCAGGACAGGTTGTCCTATCAATCAGGGACACTGATCTAAACGTTTTGAAAAGTTGATTTATCCAGGAGACCCAACCCTATGTAAAAAAGGCCGCTTAGGGCTCAGACACAGCCGGCTGCAGCCGTGAGGTCAGCATTGGTAGAATTAAGGAGGAAGTAGAGCCGGGAAGTGGTGGCGCACGCCTTTAATCCCAGCACTTGGGAGGCAGAGGCAGGCAGGCAGATTTCTGAGTTTGAGACCAGCCTGGTCTACAGAGTGAGTTCCAGGACAGCCAGGGCTACACACACACACACACACACACACACACACACACAACCCTGTCTCGAAAAAACAAACAAATAAACAACAACAACAACAGGAGGAAGTAGGTACCAAGTCAAGGAAGGGATCCGTTTGATCTAATGCATTGGCTTGGCTTGGAGAAGTAGCATTGCTTTTCATCGGGACCAGTTGCGTATAGGGGTAAGTGGTGTGGGCAACAGAGGGTCCTAGAAGGGACCTGTAGGAAGGACAGGAACTCTGACCTGGGAGAGCTGTATTGTGAGCGCCATCCCAAGGCCAACCCCGCCTCCCCCCCCTGCAATCTGAATCCCCAGGCTCTCCCTGCATCCCAGGCGCTGTAAATCCATGGATGGCCCCTGCTTTAACTAGGATTATAACAGGGTCTGTGCACGGTCTGGGGCTGTGTGCAGGAATTATCAACAGAGGTTGAAATTGTTATGTGGGGGTCTCGGTTAATCCCCCAAGCAGGGCCCCATGTTTCACATCCCTAAGTGGGACCAGAATACTGGCTTTGGTCACCGCAGTCGGCACTAGCAGCCGAGGGAACAAGCATGAGAATTTTTCTAGTGAAAACTTTGAGAAAACTATTTAGCTGTTGAGAAGTCTTTATATCCTTAAAAGGTTCAGAAGGGCCCTTAAGTGTTTGGACTATCACAGATATTAGGTGGCCTGTCCGATGTCTCCAGAGAAAGGTGCCAGCAGGAATTAGTGGTCTCTCAGACATCCCAGGAATTAGATAAGAGTAAGCCAGAAAAGTCATTATGGCCTGTAAACCCTTGATCCTATCTTTAGCGGGTTGCTGGGCTACCCAGAGGCTCTTCTTCCGTCTGACGTCCGGTTGTCTCATCCTCCTTTGGGAACGGACTTGATAAGAGAAGGAAGAATCCAAGTCTTGATCCCGTCGACCTTAATGGCGGTTGGATGGTCAGTTTTACCGTGTGGGGTCCTTTCCAGCCCTGTCTAAGGGTCTCTTTATGATGTCTCTTGACCCAGACAAGGAGTGGAAGGTTCTTATGAGTCAGTGGGGGTTGCAGGTCTGCCTTGCCTGCAAGATCAGGAGTTGTAGGGAGGGGGAAAGGGTTTGTTTTTTGTTTTTTGTTTTTTATTTTTTTGTTTTTCGAGACAGGGTTTCTCTGTGTAGTCCTGGCTGTCCTGGAACTCACTCTGTAGACCAGGCTGGCCTCGAACTCAGAAATCCGCCTGCCTCGGCCTCCCAAGTGCTGGGATTAAAGGCGTGTGCCACCACCGCCCCGGCTTGGGAAAGTCTTTTAATTCAGGATCTGATGATGGGGGTAAACCCTGCAAAAACCCTGCAAGGAGGGCAAGTCGGTTAGATTTCCTTCCTGATTCCTTTGGGAAGAATTGTGGTCCCATTTCCTAGAGGGAGAATAAGAGGCTTTAACCAAGAGGGGGTGGGGCACCCGGAGAGAGCACCAGGCCACAATGGGGGGGGGGGGACTTGGTTCCCAAGGTCAGGACGGCTAAAGAGCATGCCTTGACCTTAAGAATGATTCTGAGTTCAGAGGCCCCCAGCCTACTCAGAAGTTGGCTATTCCAGGGAACAAAAGGTTCTAAGTCAATCTACCATGACAGTTGCAGCAGCTGCAGCGTCCTTGACGTCCTGGAAGCTGGAAAGAACAAGTCCCACAGGAGTCCAAGGGCGTGAGGAGGCTTGAGCCATATTTAGAACCAGCTCAGTGGTTAAAATGCCTGAGGAAGATTGACGGTGAACAAGACAGAAGAAAATGAAGGTGCCAGACAGAAAACCAGCCAACACGGAAGGAACAGCGCTGTGTGTCAGTCCACAGGGAGTTGGCAGACTTGTACCAACCCGGGACTGGAGGGTCTTCTTTTTAAAGATTTCTTTATTTATTATATGTAAGTGCACTGTAGCTGTCCTCAGACACTATAGACAAGGACGTGAGATCTCATTACGGATGGTTGTGAGCCACCATGTGATTGCTGGGATTTGAACTCATGACTTTCAGAAGAGCAGTCAGGCCGGGCGGTGGTGGCGCACGCCTGTAATCCCAGCACTTGGGAGGCAGAGGCAGGCAGATTTCTGAGTTCGAGGCCAGCCTGGTCTACAGAGTGAGTTCCAGGATAGCCAGGGCTACATAGAGAAACCCTGTCTCGAAAAACCAGAAGAGCAGTCAGTGCTCTTAACCACTGAGCCATCTCCAGCCCCTCCTGAAGGGTGTCACATGAACAACCCAACAGACAAAAGCAGGGATGAGTCCTCAACCCTTCCACCTCTGAGATCAATAACACATCTGCCTGTGCTCCGCTGAGCCCCAGTTTGTCCAGACACCAGAAACAGAAACCAGAGAAAAACTTACTGATCAGGCAGGCCCAAAAGAATAAAGTTGCCAGAAGTTTGGGGTCTCTTTCCCTCAAACTGCACAACTCTCAGCCAACACACCAAAATGTTGGGGGTCACAGGTCATACAAATAATGAAGAAAGGACTACCAAAGTCAGAAGTAAACCAAAAGCAACTTTATTCGCTGCAAGAAAATTCTTCTAACTGGTTAGGGTTGGGGTCAGCTGTCTACTCTGACCCTGAGAAAGCAGGAGCAAGTCTCCCTTTGATTCATAGAATCACAAGCAGGTGTTCGGAGGACAATAAGAAATTTATAAATTGAGGGTTAGTCCTGGGATGGGACTTTGTTTGTTTGTTTTGTTTTGTTTTGTTTTGTTTTTGGTTTTTCGAGACAGGGTTTTTCTGTGTAGTCCTGGCTGTCCTGGAACTCACTCTGTAGACCAGGCTGGCCTCGAACTCAGAAATCCACCTGCCTCTGCCTCCCAAGTGCTGGAACTACAGGCATGCGCCACCACGCCCGGCTCTTGTTTTGTTTTTTGAGACAGGGTTTCTCTGTGTAGTTCTAGGCTGTCCTGGAACTCACTTTGTAGATCAGGCTGGCCTCGAACTCAGAAATCCGCCTGCCTCTGCCTCCCAAGTGCTGGGATTACAGGTGTGCACCACCACGCCCGGCTCGGGATGGAACTTTTTAATATAGGCCCAAGGCTATTCTAAGGCAGTGGTTTTCTCAACTTTTATGGGGTTAACCAAAGCCAGGTGGTTTTTCTGTAATTGAGGGTTACAGTGTCTGAATTCAGAGCCTCAGATCTTAGATAAAAGCCCAGAACTTAAGATAAAAGATGTGGTGCCCTTTTAAGGTCTGATCTGTAGCTCTGTATTCTAATGCTAAATTCTGTACCTAGAGTCTAGGCCTACAAGTTGAAAGAATGCTCAAGGTTGCCAGCTTTTGTTGTGCAAACCTTGTTCTTTGATTTTAAGCTACTGGTTAAATAAAATTGACTAGAGCCACTTACTGGAGGGGTTAGAGGTAGGTGGGTTTTCCCGTGACCAGGTTGTAGGGTGGAGAAGCATGAGAAAGAGGAGGAGAGACCTCGAGAAGGGAGAGGAAAAGGCACCAGGAGAAGAGAGCTACCTTGAACACAAGGTAAGGATAAAGAGCAAGTATTTGGGGAGCACCGCTGGGGAGGGAGCCAGGCCAGCAGTTAGAAAAGTAGATTAGGGCCGGGCCGTGGTGACAGCACTCTGGGAGGCAGAGACAGGCAGATTTCTGAGTTCTAGGTCAGCCTGGTCTACAGAGTGAGTTCCAGGACAGCCAGGGCTATATAGAGAAACCCTGTCTTGAAAAAACCAAATCCAAAAAAAAAAAAAAAGAAAGAAAGAAAGAAAAAAAGAAAGAAAGAAAGAAAGGAGAGGAGAGGAGAAGAGAAAAGAAAAAAGAGAAGAGAAGAAAAGAAAAGAAAAGAAAAGAAAACAAAAGAAAAGAAAAGAAAAGAAAAGAAAAGAAAAGAAAAGAAAAGAAAAGAAAAGAAAAGAAAAGAAAAGAAAAAGAGAGAGAAAAGTAGATTAGGGGTGACCCTCCTGGAATTGTTAAGGCCAAATAAAAGAACCATAGTCCGAGTCTCATTTGTAAGCTAGTCAGAGATAAACATAAATTGGTTATACCACAGTGTCACCTGTTTGTAAGCCCCGCCCCCCGCCCCGCCCCTTCTTGTGACGCAGAGACAGGCAAATCCCAGGGGATTCACTAGCCAGACAATGCAGCCAAAAATGGCTACAGGTTTAGTGAGAGGCCCTGTCTCAGAACATAAGGGTGGAGAAAGGCATCAGGAAGTCAAGCTCCGGTCTCCACATGTGCCTGTGCTGATGAGTCTTCCTGTGTGCATACACTACATGCAATGCACAGACACAGACACAGACACACACACAGACAGACACCGTGCAGCACACCCTCCTGAGGAATCTTATTCTGTTTGTTTTTGTTTGTTTGTTTTTTTCCGAGACAGGGTTTCTCTGTATAGCCCTGGCTGTCCTGGAACTCACTCTGTAGACCAGGCTGGCCTCGAACTCAGAAATCTGCCTGCCTCTGTCTCCCAAGAGCTTGGATTAAAGGCATGCACCACCACCGCCCAGCAGGAATCTTATTCTGGAGAAGTGTGTGGAAAATGAATCCATGCCACAGCTGAACTTTGTTTCAAAGGTGTTTTGGCGAAGGAGCTGGAGAAGTCATTGGCGAGGTTGATCCTATCACGAATGAAGCACCAAGCAGGCTCAGAACCCCTAGCACGTGGACAGCGTCCCGAGTTCCATCCAAAGCACCCTGCAAACTGGCTTGGTGTTCCACCTGCATAATCTTAGCTCTGTGGAGTCAGGAGGATCAGACCTTTGAGATCATCTTCCTCTCCACAGTGAGCTTGAAGCCAGCCTGGTGTACACGAGGCACTGTCTTTAGATACGTAGGTGGACAAAAGAATTTTTAAGTTTAGCCTGGGACAAGTGCCCGGTAGAGTGGTGTCACTGGGGTCTCTTTATGCTTCTGTTGAGTAGTTTATTAATGAGGGTTCTGATGGCTTGGAGATTAGATTTGAGGATGACTTAGAGCCAGAAGGGAGAAAACAGAGATAGAATCAATTGTCAAAAAATGTCACTGGGAGCCAGACACTGGACGACGTGCAGGCAGAGGGCCAGAAGACGCCCTGTGGTGGTTAGCCAGGACTTAGGAGAGCCTTGGAAATAATCACAGCAGCAGCAACTGGCCAAGCAGGCAGAGGGGGCAGAGGCAATGTCCTGTAACACATTGTCCAGTGCAGAGGTGAAGGTGGGGGGTGGGGGGGGAGAGAGCGAGCGTGCACTGAGCGCGGTTGAGCTAGAGAAGGACCCTCCCTCCCTCCCTACTTTGGGCCTCCCAGCAGAAGCTCAGTCTGTAAGCTGTGACTCAGCATGGAAAGATCTGCTCATGGCCAACCTCCCACGACGTTCTGGAGGGCAGGGCTGCCACTTGTCTGTTTCCCAGGACCCAGCCCAAAGCCATTCCATGTCCCATGGCTTCCTCCCGACACCTCTGGCTCCAGGCCTGTCGTGGAGAAGCATCCTGGCCCCTCGAAGTCTCCAGCCTCGCCCAGTGAGTGCTGTCTGATTTGAGAGAGAAATGATATTGGGAAACATTACCTCAGCCCTGGGAAGGTTTGGTATTTCTGTGGAAAGGTGTTCTGGAGACCGGCTTCACCACTGAGAGGTCCTGAGGAAGACCGACATCAACCCAGGATGTTCAGTTACTCTTGAGTTTCAAATTAGTTGGCTTTTATAAGACAGGATTGAGGATCCGTTTGTAATCACCCCCCTGGCCCTCGATTGCCCCATCTATAATATGGGTCCGGACCTGTGGGAGGCTAAGAGTTGTCCCAAAAGTACGAAGTCCAGATCCCCATCCTGTGGGGCGTTACCCTATTTGTAATGTGTGCCGGGGTTAATCCCTTGGGCTATCATATGGAATGCCATAGAGTTGTTGAAAACAGAAGTGCTGGTGTGAGGGCCCAGGGAGTGGTTAAGAATATTTGCTGCGGGGGCTGGAGAGATGGCTCAGCCGTTAAGAGCACTGACTGCTCTTCCAGAGGTCCTGGGTTCAATTCCCAGCAACCACACGGTGGCTCACGACCATCTGTAATGGGATCTGATGTCCTCTTCTGGTGTGTCTGAAGACAGCCACAGTGTACTCACATCCGTAAAATAAAAATAAATCTTAAAAAAATAATAAACCTTTATTTATTTATTTATTTATTTATTTATTACATTTAAGTACACTGTAGCTGTCTTCAGACACTCCAGAAGAGAGGGTCAGATCTCACAAAGGATGGCTGTGAGCTACCATGTGGTTGCTGGGATTTGAACTCAGGACCTTCAGAAGAGCAGTCAGTGCTCTTAACCGCTGAGCCATCTTTCCAGCCCCAAAATAATAAACCTTAAAAAAATAATATTTGCTGCTTTTGCTGAGGACCCAGCTCCCACAAAGCAGCTCACAACTATCTGTAATTCTAATCTAGGAAGTCCAATGGCCCCTTCTGGCTTCTTTCAGGCACAAGGCACATATGTGATGCACATATTACACAAAGGTGAAATGTTCATGTAATATAAAAATATATACATCTTTTAATAAAAAAAGCCAAGACTCAGGGGCAGATGGATGGATACTAGCCTGGGCTGTACAGTGTGACCCTGTCTCAAAAACATTGATAATGATAATCATCATCATCATCATCATCATCATCATCATCAAAAAAGCCCACTTCTACTGCTTCCCCTATTTGTTGTTGTTGTTGTTGTTTTTTCCCGAGACAGGGTTTCTCTGTGTAGCCCTGGCTGTCCTGGAACTCACTCTGTAGACCAGGCTGGCCTCGAACTCAGAAATCCGCCTGCCTCTGCCTCCCAAGTGCTGGGATTACAGGCATGTGCCACCACCACCCGAACCTCTTCACCTATTTTTAAAATTAATTTACTTTTATTTTATGTTTATTGGTGTTTGGCCTGGATGTGTGTCTGTGTGAGGGTATTGGATCCTTTAGAACTGGAGTTAACAGACAGTTGTGAGCTGCCATGTGGGGGCTGGGAATTGAACCCCGGTCCTCTGGAAGAGCAGCCAGTGCTCCTAACCACAGAGCCGGCTCTTTCTTTCTCCTTTGTTCCCTCCTCTTCCCCCGCCCCCCACCCCAATCACTGCCTGGCTTCCTTCACCTATTTAAAGTAGGGATTGTTTGCTATATTGTTGAGGCAGTCTCTCCCTCTAAGCACAGGCTAACTTAGACAGAACTCACTGTATAGCCAAGGATGGCCTTGAACTCATGAAGGTCCTCCTCCTGCATCCCAGTGCTGGGTTTAAAGGTGTGCACCACCACCGCCTGGCTTTTTATAGACTTACTTAACTTTTTTTGTTTGTTTGTCTTTTGTTTTTTTGAGACAGGGTTTCTCTGTGTAATCCTGGCTGTCCTGGAACTCACTCTGTAGACCAGGCGGGCCTCGAACTCAGAAATCTGCCTGCCTCTGCCTCCCAAGTGCTGGGATTACAGGCGTGTGCCACCACGCCCGGCTCAAGCCCTGGCTTTTTAAAAAATGTATCTGAGTGTTTGCCAGTATATATGTATACACAGCATGCACTCATGGAAGTCAGAAGAGAGCATAGCATCCCCGGGAACTGAAGTTATTGACAGTTGTGAGCTTCTTGCGGGTGCTGGGAACTTGAACCTGGATCC
This sequence comes from Apodemus agrarius, assembly GCA_964023405.1. NCBI lineage: Eukaryota > Metazoa > Chordata > Mammalia > Rodentia > Muridae > Apodemus > Apodemus agrarius. The sequence goes on along the minus strand of OZ030015.1, from coordinate 93,558,091 downwards.
TTTGCAAGAACAAGTACTCTAACTGCAGAAGCATCTCTCCAGCCCCTGTCTTTTTAAGTAAAGTGTTGCTAGATTTATTAAGAGAAAGCAAGATAAACTCTCAAGAGTGAGACGAGTTCCCAGGCAGCAATATTCCTGCCTTCTATATTTATTATTGTAAAAATAAGAGGACCAAATGGAAGCAGGACACCCACCCTCTGAAGAGGAACTTTCCTCCCCTGGACCCTCTGACTGCAGGGATCTGCAGTAGATAATTGCATTGTATCTGAGGCAGCCTCTCTGAGGAGTGTTGCAGCTCCTCAGAGAGGCTGCCTCCAGGAGTTTAGGCCAGTGGGCAACTTTCTAGGTGTGACATGGGCCTGCAGCGGTAAGCAGATTCTGCCTCTGGGCAGCTTTAACCAGGTCAGATAACCTCTCCTCTTCACAGAGGTGTCACAGGGCACCTCTTCTTCCTCAATCTCTGCAGTTTCTACAGAGGAAATCTCACCTTTTTAAAAAAACGTATCAAGTTTTTAAAACTTGTATCAATTTGTATCGCCCAATACCCCTTCTTTCAGACTTGCATGAGAGCCCTAAGGACTCATGCCTACCCCGTTTCAACTCTTGAAATCCTTCCATGGTTTCCAGTGTCTAGCTGACCGACAGTGTCCTCTGAGGACTAAGTGGTTTGCGAATGCTAGTTCTCATCGGAGCCTCCTGACGCGTGCACGCAATGGTCATGTGAGCCCCATTCCAGGTGAGGCTCTGACAGAGACTAGAACTCTGTCCTACTCTTGCAGGCACAAACTCTGGCTGGGCTGGGCCTGATGCCTGTGCATAGGGGATTAGTCCTCGGCAGGCACTTTCCAAGGTACAGTAGAGCCTTGCACACAGGCTGGGGACAGGGGGCTCTGAGACATGTTTACTGTCACCACAGCCTAGAAGTGGATAGAGGTCTGCCTCATCTGCCACCTGCCCTGTCCTCCTCTCTCTCCAGATCACTCACTACAGCGCCTCAGAAAGGCTGCCTCCAGGAGTTTAGGCCAGTGGGCAGCTTTCTAGGTGTGACATGGGCCTGTGTCACTTGTAGGCAGGAGCACAACACACAGCGATGATCATGTGTACTTCTTTAGGTGAATGAGGAAGGAGAGGGAGGAGGAAGAGAAAGAGGAGGAGGGAGATTAGGAGGAAGAGGAAAAAGGAAGAAGAGGAGGGAGAAGAAGGAGGAGGAGGAGGAGGAGGAGGAGGAGGAGGAGGAGGAGGAGGAGGAGGAGAAGGAGAAGGAGAAGGAGAAGGAGCCGCTACCCTGAGAGAATAGGGACCTGATGGGATCTAGTGGATCTAGTCCAGTCTAGTGACACATCAGGGCACTCATTCTTGGCAGTGTAGGGGTCAGACCCTTGATCCTTTACCAAGGAGTCAACACAGTTGTAGCAGCCTTCCCTGCCTGTCTTCCTTCCCATCAAGGGCTTCACTAAGAACAGGGGAGGGAAAGAAGGTAGAAAAAGAGTACACACAAGCAAAAGGTAACTCGATTAATTAGTAATTTAAAATTTTTAGTCGTTCCTTTGTTTATTGTGGAAGGGGTGTGCATATGGATCACCATGGAGATCAGGGGACAGCTTGTGGGAGTTGTTTTTCTCCTGCTGTGTACTAAGACTCGGTTTATCAGGCTTGGTGGCAGGCACCTCTACTGACTCTCTCTGGTCCTTTTTTTCTTTTTTCTTTCAGTTTTCTGAGGCAGGGTTTCTCTGTATAGGCCTGGCTGTTCTGGAACTCACTCTGTAGACCAGGCTGGCCTCGCACTCAGAAATCCACCTGCCTCTGCCTGTGCTGGGATTAAAGGCGTGCGCCACCACTGCCCAGCTCTTTCTCTCTCTCTCTCTCTGGTCCTTAACTTACTATTTTTAAATGTTTTTATTTTTGTGTATGAGTGTGTTGCCTGCATGTGTGTATGTATGTCCCCTGCATGTCTGGTGACCACAGAGGTCAAAACAGGTGTCAGTTCCTGGCTGTGAACCACTGTGTGGGTGCTAGGGATCAAACCAGGGTCCTGTCTGCAAGAGCAACAAAGGTTCTTACCCTTGAGCCCTCTTCAATTTGTTTTGTTTTGTTTTTTTTGTTTTTTTTTTTTTTTTTTTTTTTTTTGGTTTTTCGAGACAGGGTTTCTCTGTGTAGTCCTGGCTGTCCTGGAACTCACTCTGTAGACCAGGCTGGCCTCGAACTCAGAAATCCGCCTGCCTCTGCCTCCCAAGTGCTGGGATTACAGGCGTGCGCCACCACGCCCGGCCAATTTGTTATTTTTTAACATGTGGCCACAGCTGGTCATAGTGGTGGTCACGATGGAACAGGTTTTAATCTCAGCACTAAGGAGGCAGAGACAGGCAGATCTCTGAATTTGAGACCATCCTGGTCTACATAGGGAGTTCCAGGACAGCCTGGGCTACATAATAGGGAGAAATAGTGAGGACTTGTCTAAAAATAGTAAGAACAACAACAAAACCCAACAACAAACTGGGCCGTGTAGGACACACCTTCAATCCCAACACTCAGGAGGCAGAGGCAGGCAGATCTCCATAAGTTTGAGGCCAGCCTGATCTACAGTGTGAGTTCCAGGACAGCCAGGGCTACACAGAGAAACCCTGCCCCCCCCCAAAAAAAACAAAAAACAAAAAACAAAAAACAAAAAAACTGGGGCTAGATAGGTGGTTCAGCCGTTAAGAGCCCTGACTGTTCTTCTGAAGGTCTTGAGTTCAAATCAAAAGAATTTGATGAATAAGGAGAAACTGAATAGCCCCAAGGAGTGGTACTTTGATGTTTGTCTGGGCTAGTGGTGGCAATTACTGTATTTTCAGAATTTAACTATTTCTGCCTTTTTTTGTTTGTTTTGTGAGACAGGGTTTCTCTGTGTAGCCCTGGCTGTCCTGGAACTCACTCTGTAGATCAGGCTGGCCTCGAACTCAGAAATCCCGCCTGCCTCTGCCCACCAAGTACTGGGATTAAAGGCATGCGCCACCACTGCCCGGAGTCAGTTTCTCTAGAAACGTCTCCACTCTTTCTCAGACTTCACTGACTTCCTCCACGCTCCTTCACCTCCCTAGCCGTCTCCTGTCAGACCTTCCCTACAGTGTGCAGGAATAATACAGTGTGAGGAGAACAGCTTATTCTCCTCAGACAGACCAAGACCTCCCTGATGGCAGAGGAAGTGATTGGTTCTTGATAGATCACGAAGCATTAGTCAGGGAGCTAGAGAGATGGCTCACTGGTTAGAGCATTTCTTTCTGCCTGGCTTGAAGACCAGAGCTTGCTGCCCAGAACTCACAACAGATTGCTCATATTACTAGTAACTCAGAGGAGCCAGTGCCCCCCTACTGGCATCTGAGAGTGCACACACACACACAAACCTAAATAAAAATAAAAAGTTTTCATGCATGGTGGTGGACCCCTTTAATCCTAACACTCAGGAGTCAGAGGCCAGTGAATCTCTGAGTTCAAGGCCAGTCTGGTCTACAGAGCAAGTTGTAGGACAGCCAGGGCTACATGGAAAAGCTCTGTCTTGGGGGGGGGGAAGCATAATAATAAATAAAAACACACTAGTCGGAGACCAGGGCTGCAGTTCTGGTAGAGTGCCTGCCTTCCATTGAGCACCACATAAATCAGGTGTGGTGGCACATGTCTGTAATCCTAGGGAGCCTGATGCAAGAGGGTCAGAGGTTAAAGGTCATTCTTGGCTACTTGGTGAGTTTCTGTACAGACGGAGGTTCCGAGGACCCTGCCTCAAAACAAAACCACAGCCGGGCGGTGGTGGCACACTATAATCCCAGCACTCTGGGAGGCAGAGGCAGGTGGATTTCTGAGTTTGAGGCCAGCCTGGTCTACAGGGTGAGTTCCAGGACAGCCAGGACTACACAGAGAAACCCTGTCTCGAAAAACCAAACCAAACCAAACCAAAACAAAACAAAACCACAAGTCAGGTGTGGTGGGACACACCTTTAATTCCAGGATTCTGGGGGTAGAGGCACACAGACCAATCCCTATGAGTTCAAGGCCAGTCTGGAGTTCAGGAGAGGGTCACGTCATGAGACTATGTCCCAAAATAATACAAAAGCAAATAGACCCTATGAGGCAAGGCCACGCACTTCTGTAATCTCGGCTGTTTGTCTGTGACGGGGAGGGTTGTGTTCAAAGGCAGCCTGCAATTTAGCAATCCCCTGCGTCAGAATAAAGAAGGAAGGGAAGAAGGAAGGGCGTGGGGATGCTCGCTCAGGGTAGAGCATACTCCAGGCATTCCTGAGACCCTGGGTTCAACCCCTCCGACAGCTAAAGACGACTGGGGGAGGAGGGTGTCGGGAGGAGGGATGGTGTTCAGATCCCAAGAGCTCTGGAGAACGTGACAGCCTCTTCTGGCTTCCAAGTACACACAGGCACACAGACACTCCTTCCAAACACGTGTTCATTTTCTCATGAAGATACGTAAGTATTTGAAAGGGGGACAGGATGGTTCACTGGGTAAAGGTGCCAGCAGCCAAGCCTGATGAGCTGAGTTTGATCCTGGAGCATTTCTGCAAATTGACCTGTGACCCCTCCAACACATAGTGGTCCACATGTGTTCTAAACAAAGGTTGGGAATTGGGGGTGGGAGGAGTAGTGTGAACTACACACACACACACACACACACACACACACGGCCAAAGGGGCTTCCTTGGTGATTAAGTCAGGGATCAGGGTCCATTGCAGAGGCTTAAGAAGATCCCTCTTTCTCCTGAGTCACCAGTGTGATGCCAGGAAGCAGCGTTCCTCAGGAGTCCTGCACACTGTCAGAGAAGCGAGCCCAGAAGGGTAGGAGGCCCAGATTTACGCTGGACGGACTCAGCCCCCTCAGGGAGTCCACAGGAAAGGCAGACAGGCCTTACTCGGTATCCCACAAAAGCACTCTTGGGTGGAAGCTGAAGGGAGGGAAATAAAAATTTCTGGTCCTGTCTGTTGTGACTGGAGCGGGGTACACTGTCAGGAGAAGTCCCCAAACACTCAAGAACTTTGAGGCGCAAATGCCACTTCTGGTTTTTTTTTTTTTTTTTTTTTTTTTGGTTGTTGTTGTTTTCTCTTCTTCTAGACAAAGCCTCTGGATTCAGTGGTCCCTCCGGAAGGCCAGTCATTTCCTGAGGAGATATCAGGCCAGCCCAGACCTCATTGTTCTTGGTTTCCAGCTATGGCCGCCATTACCTGACAAGTACCAGAGCTGGTCTCTGCGCGCCTGGAGAGGTTGTCAGAGTTGTTTCTGCTTTTCACGCATCAGGCTTCTGGTCTGTGGCAGGGAAGAGGATTCTGCCCCTGAGGCATGGCCGGAAGGCAGGACTAGCTGTGCGCGCCTCAGTCTTAGTCTGCAGGAGTCTTTCAGGATTCAGCTGAGGTGGGCCTCAGTCCACAGACAGGATGCTCCTGGCTCTGGTGCTCACGCTGCCGCTCTGTGAGTTTTTAACCCTCTTCTCTCCCGTTTTCAGGAGACTCGAATTAGCGAAATCAACAGACTGGTTTTCTTTTTCTTTCTGTTTCAGATGCAAGCCTCCAGGCTCAGGAAAACTGTAAGTCCAGGTGTTTTTACATGGCTTCTTTCTTTGTCTCTTTTCTGAAATTCGTAACTCGCGTCATACTGCTTAGGGTTGGTGTTTATAACAACTGAGAAACATCTAAAGTGGATTCTGTCTTCATGTACATATATGTATGTAGGCATTTAGAACAAAGCTTGTTCTAAGTCAAGCTTCAAGAGCGTGTTTTAGAGACAGTGTTGTAGGCGAGCGTTGCCAAACACAGTCTTAGATCTTAGTGGGTTTCTGTTTGTTGGAATTAGAGAGATGTGGTTTGTTTTTTTTTTAAACCCCAGTGATTCCTTATTTGTTTGTGGTCTTTCTGTCTTAAACTCTTTCTTTTTATGTCATACTACATCTCTGTTTACTTTCAAACTCTTCTCTTTATTGGGAGGCAGACGGCAGACACAGAAAGGTCAGTAGTGAAGTCCATCTTTGGCTACATAGAAGTTTCGGAGAAGCCTGGGCTACATGAGAGACCCTGTCTGACACAGTACAAAATCAGACTCCCAAAAATAAAAAACTAAAAAAAGTAATTTTTTTTCTTTCAATTGTTTTAATTTACAAATGAGACCCAGTTGACTTGACAGACATTGAAGGCTGAAGGAGCAGATAGTAAATAGAATCAGGACTCCATCTCCTAAGGGATTAAATGAAAGGACCAGCCAGGTCCCCGTTCCCACCCGCCTGGGAAGCACCATTTCTCTCTGAGCCTTTCTGAGTTTGCGCACGGAGAAGGGTTCTGTCTGTCTTTAAAGTCAGACCTATCCTCCACTTGAGAGCTGGTTCGGAACCTCCAGATTTTTCAGATTAAGGGGATTTGTCTTGCTTGGTCCAGAGACTCCGAAGGAAGGGGCTCAGCCCAGCCCAGGGGCTGTGGCTCAGGAAGGAAGCCACAGGTTACAGTCACTGCTCAGTCAGAAGTTCTTTCAGTGTGCGAAGGCTCGGATGCTGGGCTGCGGGCTTTTTTGAGTTGAGGAACTGGGCTGTGTGGAGCCTGGACGGAGCTGTGACCCCAGGGTGGGGAGGGCTGTGGTCTATGAGTCTGTCTGTACTTCCTCAGGCTCCACTCCCTTGGCCACACCTGGAGACAGACAGACTGTGTGTTATCTTCAAGTCATCCCCATCTTCAGGGGGGAATCAGTGAGCCTCGGAAAGATGGGACTCAGCCTAGGATGTCAGGGGTCGTCAGCTCTCCATCTCTCTGGGGTTTGGGCTTCGCTTTGCTCATCCTGTCTGGTTTGAGACCGGAGCCACACGCAGTACCCTAAGGTAGTCGTGAACCCACGGTGTAGCCCGGGCTGCCTATGAACTCTAAGTCCTCTTGCCTCAATCTCCGCAGTGCTGGGTCCTCAGCTGTGTGCCACCACCCTCATGTCCCTCGGCCTGATTTGCTTTGTTTCTGGAAATCTTTTCCCCTGGCTATAAAACGCAAATCATCCCCAGATGCGTGGAGCGGGGTAAAGCTGAGATTGGCTTGAGGGAGGAGGCGGCACTGGCGCTGTCTACAGGGATTAGTAGTGATCTGGGTAATCACTCCTAGCCCTCCTTTATAATTTAAACTTGTGCCCTATTCGCGTCCCACTGCATACCCCCACCCACCCCCACCCGTCTCTCTTTCGCACACAGGGTGTCATATACCTGAGACTCACTGTGTAGCTCAGGATGGCACTGACTTTCTGGTCCTCCTACTTTCTTCTCCCAAGGGCTGAGATTATAGGCACACACCACACCGGGGTTACGAAGCAGCGCTGGGAGTCCAACCCAGGGCTTTCAGCATGCTAGGCAATTCCACCCAGCACTCTCCTTTGTTCCTTTGTTCGTTCGTTCGTTCATTTATTCCTTCCTTTCTTCTTCTTCTTCTTCTTCTTCTTCTTCTTCTTCTCTCTCTCTCTCTCTCTCTCTCTCTCTCTCTCTCTCTCTCACAAGACACTAGCTGTAAGGAACATGAGGCAGAGAAGCAGGCAACGCACTGAAATGAAGCTGCTGTGTTGGAACTGGGGGAGGAGGGGGCCTCAACCTTCCCCGGGGATAAAGGATGAGGGGCTGTGTGTGTGTGTGTGTGTGTGTGTGTGTGTGTGTGTGTGTGTGTGTGAAAGAAAGAAAGAAAGAAAGAAAGAAAGAAAGAAAGAAAGAAAGGTGGGGGTGGGGGGAGGGTTGTACTTTTGGGAGGGAGGACTTCTTCCAGCTAGAGTGTGGTGACAGTTCTAGTGGTGGAAGGAGCATTCTGATGTCCCTTCCGGGCAAGATAGTGGCTAGTAGTTTTTAGCCGTGAAGAGCTGAGTGACCCTTTGAAAGAATTTGGTGGGGAGCTGGAGAGATGGCTTAGCAGTTAAGAGCACTGACTGTTCTTTTGAAGGTCCTGAGTTCAAATCCCAGCAACCTCATGGTGGCTCACAACCATCCGTAAGGAGATCTGACGCCCTCTTCTAGAGTGTCTGAAGACAGATACAGAGTACATACATATAATAAATAAATAAATTTTAAAATTCATTTGTTTTATATGGTGAGGTGGTTGAAAAGGCCGAGACCAAAGGGCGAAGTTAATCCAACCATAGTGATCAGGTCTGCCAAGGGGCTGAGCATGGCCCCAAGGAGTCCAGCTATTCTTGCAGAAGATACTGTCTACCCTTTCTCTCTGAGCCTTTCTAGGAATCGTAGACAATCCTAGAATAGGAATTCTCCTGTAGTAGACCACGTTGGCTTGCTTAGGAACAGGCTTCTTCCCCTAGGAAGGCACAGATGCCTCACTTTGGGGGGCATTATTAAGCCTAGTCTTCCGCAGTTTTGGAGGACACTGCAGCCGGGGCATCTATCTGATGATGTAGGGTGACTATGGTTTTTGTGTGATCAGCTCTTCCTTAATCTGATTGGTCATTTGTTGGCGTTGTGCCTTTAGAGCCCTATTGCTTGCCCTAGGGTGTGAGCCATTGGAATGGTTTACCTAGAACGCATTGTTTTGGTATAGGGGGAAATTCCAAGGGTAAAACACTTTAAAGAAGGAGTAAAAGTGTGGGCTTGAGAACTAGGAGGGAACTAAAAGCCCATACCTAGGAGGAGGCTTGCGGCTGAATTTTTGTCTGGGCGCTGTATCTTTGGGCCCCATCTCAAACCAGTTAGGATTTGTTGGTGCGGAAGCAGCCTCGTTTTGAGGGCACAGATCCCATCCTTACCGGGAGTCAGATCTAGCCTTGCAGCTCTGCAAAGAATTGAGTCGGTCCTGAAGGTTGTCATGCTGATCCCAAATTTTCTCTAAGGCTTTCGAGAGCAGGCAAGGCAGAGAGGTTAACTGATGTAGCCCAGCCGCTCTAGTTCTGAGTCCCGAAAACAATGTCCAGAGTGGCAAAAAAAAAAAAAAAAAAAAGGCGTGAGTCGGATGGCATGGGGTCTCCCTTCAGAGGCCACCTGGCCTGCTTGTAGGGGTTTAAGGTGCAGATTTCTCTTTGAGCTGACCAATGGACAGTGTAGAAAGGCATTAGCTAGTGTACTTTAGAGGAGGGTCTGCCCAAGGGGCCGCAGTAAAACTTACTACATGGCAAAGATCCAGAACAAAATCAGGAGGGGATACTATACAACCCTGTAGGGAACATTAAGAGACAGCGTTTACACTAGCCGGTCCCTTTCTTGGGTTCCCAGAGATGGCCCAGTATCTCTCCAGGAAAGGCCTTAGAAGGAAGATGTCCCCAACACATCTTATGCCAGACACGGTGGCGGTACGGGCCTTACTATCCCCGCACTCAGGAGTGGGGGCAGGAGGTCAAATGTCAATGCATGAGATCTTGTCTCAAGACACAAAACTCTGGCAGGCTGCTGCTGATGCTGCTGCTGGTGCTGCTGCTGCTGCTGCTGCTGCTGCTGGTGCCCTCCTGTAATCCCAGCTCCCGGAAGGCAGAGGCAGGGACAGCTCTGAGTTCGAGGCCAGCCTAAAGAAACCCTGCAGAAGAAGAAGGAGGAGGAGGAGGAGGAGGAGAAGGAGGAGGAGGAGGAGGAGGAGAGGGAAGAGGAAGGAAGAGAAGGGAGGAAGAAAGAAAACCAAAAGAACAAAAGCCAGTCAGTGGTGCTTGCTTTGGTGATCACCTCCAACCTTCCAAGGGAGGCGCTGACATCCCTGTGCATACTGGAACAACAGAATTGCAGCCTTTGAGTTGATGGCGTCTTTAAGACGGGAAGGGCCTCTTGATTAGTTTAGAGAACCATTTCCTTCTTGCATCAGCTCCACAAGGTGGGCCTAATGGCGTGCCTGCTGACCCCTCTGATCCCAGGCCACTGAGACCCAGCTACGCAGAGTCAACCCTAGGGGCGGATAAGCCAGTCTCTGCCTCCGAAGTCACCCGAGTGGAGTATGTGAAATGCAGGTTTTACTGTTTTCCTAGTTTATTTCTCCAACTCTGCAAGTCAGGTTCTGGCCAAACTTGACCCTTTTCTCAGGCCTCTGGCCCACCTCAGCCTGCCTCAGACTGGAGGGAACTCCCTGGACTTCCCGCCTAGTCCTGGCTGCGGGCTAATCTGCCTTCCCACCCATCCTGCTGGCTCCCTCCTGGTGTCCGAGCACTGGCACATTCTCTCAGGCTGACCAGGCCCCTGCTGGCCCACCCGGGCCTGAGCCTATCCCTCCCTCATCACAAGGACCCCCAGCCCAGGCCCCAGTTGCTTCCATTCTCAGTGGAACTTTGAGGCTCGTTTAGAATGGCCAACCTCTGCTTGGAATCTCAACTCCATCAAAGACCACCTGAGGCCAAGCCTTTTTCAAGCCTTTTGCTGCCCTTGACTAAAGATCATACCGGGATCCTGCTTCTCTTGACCTAGGATTTCCTTCCATTTTCTCTCCCTGGTAAACCCTCTTCCCTTGCCCCCAGGGGAGACTGGTTCTGCCCAGCCCCATTCCTGTCTCTGGAGCCTCCTGGTTAGTCTTTCATAGCCATTCTCCCTCTCCAGCATGCTGTCTGGTTCTCCGTTCCATACTGGTCTCTCCCCTGAACCTCAGGCTTTGATCCTGAGCCTACTGTGTATTGATCTGCCAGGCTTTCAGATTTCCCCTCAGATGCCAGCCTTTGGCTTCCACTCTTATCTTATAATGTCAGGCAAAGGATCTAAAATTTTTTTTTTTAATTTGTATTCGTTTATTTTTGAGGCAAGGTCTCACTATGTAGCCCTGGCTATCCTGGAACTTGCTGTGCAGACCAGGCTGGCCTTGAACTCAGAGATCTGCCTGCCTCTGCCTCCTCAGTGCTGAGATTAAAGGTGTGTGCCACTTTTCCTGCCTTTATATTGACATTTAGAGCACTTACAGCCTCGTATGGTTCTAGAAGGTTTCCATCACTGTAGAAATGCAGCCCTTTCAGTTCCCTTGAGAGTCGAGTACGGCCTTTGCTGGGCCCACCTGCTTGCCCAGCCTCTGCCATTTCCATCTGAACCGCCCCTGGCAACTCACTGCCGTGGCGTCTGAGGCCATGGTGAATTTTCTTTAAATTTTTTATTTTCTACTTTTTCCCGCTTCCCTTTCTCCCATACATAGTTCTTTATTTGTTTCTCATCACGGACGGTTGTGAGCCACCATGTGGTTGGTGGGATTTGAACTCATGACCTCCGGAAGAGCAGTCGGTGCTCTTCAATGCTCTTAACCCGCTGAGCCCCTTATGGTGTTTTTTCTAGAATTCCAGTTCCTTCTGGCATTACCACCCTGACCCACTGACCCCTCGTTCCCACAGTCTGCTCCTGGAACTGGCCATGCCCAGAATGCATTGGTGTCTTCTGTTCCTGCTCCTGCTCCATGCTCTTCTGGAGTACCCACCAGCTGGCCTGCCTCGGGCCCAGCAGACTCAATCCAGGGCGCATCCAGCGCACTGTGCTTGCGCTCTCCCGGGCAGTCCCTTCCTCTCTGCAACACTGACTGAGCTATAGTCAATAATCCACCAGCCTGCGCTCTCAGAGAGCAGGGGTAATTTCTTATTTTTCCTGGACACCCAGTACGGGGCCCAGTAGTTGGATAAATGTCACGTGAGTGGGAACTTGAAGGGAACAGGCAGTGCTTGAGAGTCCCCAGGGCAGATGGGCCAGCACGTCCTGGGATAACTAGGAAGTGCCTCAGAGACTCGGGCTTCCAAGGAGCTCTGTAATTTTTCCTGACAATAGTGGGTAGTTCCTCCTCCCCTCCCCCACAACTCTGAGTCATTTCCAAGTTGAGAGCCAGGTGGCCTGGGGGAGGGGGCCGGGAAGGGCTCGTCTTGCTAAGAGGACCTTGATTTGGGAAGGAAGCTCCACCACTAAACCGTTAGTGTTTAGCGTTGTGCCTACCCCTCCTCCCACCAGCCAAGGTTTCCCTGTGTAGCCCTGGGCGTCCTGGAACTCCCTTTGTAGACCCTTCTCTCTCCCATCTCTTGATCTCTTTAGGCTGTTCGCCATTAACCATTTTGAACAGTTTGAGGCTGAATGAGGAGTGTGGAAGGGGCAGAGGGCCCTCCAGGAGACCTGTGGGACACTTCCAACACCCTGTGCACCCCAGGCTGTGAACAGTTACTGTGCTGCGTGCTGGGAATAGCACATCTGTGCAGCAGTTCAGCGTGCTTCTCCTGGGGCGGGGCAGCCTTTACTTATAGAGAGGAGTAAAAATTCTGTTCTATAGACAAGGAGAATTCTCAAGATCTGCTGGGTGTATTGTTTTGTTTGCTTGGTTTTGCAAAATCAAAGACCAATGAGCAAGACTGGGGATATTCCTCAGAATATATCTTTATCTGGGGAGTGTGGAGCCCTGGCTTTGATCCCCAACACTGCCTAAACCGCACATGTCTAGGACTTGGGAGATAGAGACAGGAAAATCATAAAGCTCAAAACCCATGCTAATCCTTGGCTACATGGTGGGTTCCTGGCCAGTTTGCTCTATAGAACTATTCCAAGACAACCAGAGCTACACAGAGAAACCCTGTCTCAAACAAACAAACATTAAATAAATAAAATAAAATTCCCGCAAGGGCCAGGCCAGCGGAGCACTCCCACTGCAGCACTTATTTGGAACCCTGAATCTGGGAGGTGGGGCTTTCTAGGGCTGTCTAGGTTACAGAGGGAGTGCCCAGCCAAACTTGGGACCTTGGTGCTAACAGAACATAAAAGGGGCTGGGGGAAGGGTAAGCCAGCTCACGCTGTAGTCCCAGTGCTTTGGAACCCAATGGAGGATTGTGAAGAGTTTAAGGCTAGCCAGAGCTACATAGCAAGATTGTCTTTTTTTTTTTTTTTTTGGTTTTTTTTTTGAGACAGGGTTTCTCTGTGTAGTTCGGGCTGTCCTGGAACTCACTTTGTAGACCAGGCTGGCCTCGAACTCAGAAATCCGCCTGCCTCTGCCTCCCAAGTGCTGGGATTACAGGCGTGCGCCACCACCGCCCGGCTAGCAAGATTGTCTTAAAATAAACAAATCTTTAAAAAAAACCACACACACACAACAAACCTTGAAGTACTCCAAGACTCTGGCTGAAAGTAGAATCCATTCAGCCCCTCACCCAGACTTGCGGGTAACTCTGGCTGAGGATCTCATGTGATAATAGACTTATTTGGCCAAGGTCAAAGTTATTCCACAAAGGCTGACTAAGCCTGGGCAACTGCTTTCACGCTGACTCTTGTGGCTGCACTGAAGGCCCCTGTTCTTCATCCTGCGAGACACCCTCTCCTTCTGAGCTGCTCTTGCGGGACGTGACAGCTGGGTTGACCCAGAAAAGGGGTCCTGGAGGAGAGAGCTTGTCTAGATGAAGCTGTACATGTCTGTAACTAACAGAGAGCATCCTGGCTGCATTGGAGTAGACAGTCCTGCGATAGCCCTGGTGCAATGTGGGAGATGTGGCCAGCATCTTGTTTGGAGGCTGTCTAGGGCAGAGCAGCGGCCATGATACAGACACTGGTTATGGTCTCTCTTAGGGTGGGAAGTTGGCCTGGGCCTGGCTCATTTTGGAAATTTTCTTTCCTTTATTTCAATTTTGTTTTGGTTTTTTGTTTGTTTGTTTGTTTGTTGTTTGTTTTTGGTGTTTTTGTTTTTGTTTTTGAGACAGGGTTTCTCTGCGTAGCCCTGGCTGTCCTGGAACTCACTCTCTAGACCAGGCTGGCCTCGAACTCAGAAATCCACCTGCCTCTGCCTCCCAAGTGCTGGGATTAAAGGCATACGCCACCACCGCCGCCCGGCCCTATTTCAAATTTTTAGTGCATATTTATTTAGTGTGTGTGCCTTAGCTTTGTGTGCACTCTGTGATGTCATTTTAGAAGTCAGAGAACAATTTGTGGGAGTTAATTCTTTCCTACCCTGTGGGTCCCGGGACCCGCAAACTCGGGTACCTTTGCTTGCTATGCTGTCTCAACAGCCCTAGTTCTATTTTTTTTTTTTTTTCATGTGTATGTGTATTAGATGGTCGTGAGCTGCCGTTTGGCTGTATGGAACCCTAGTTCTGCAAGAACAGTGCTCTTAATCACCAAGCCGTTTCTCTCGCCTCGCACCCCCATCCCATCTCCCCTTGAGGCAGGGTTTCCGTGTAATCCTGCCTGGCTTGGAATTTGCACTGCAGACCAGATGGGCCTTGAACTCTTGGCAGTTCTTTTTTCTCTGCTTCCTGAACCCTAGAATCAGAGGCGTGAGCCACAGCACCTGGCTCCCTGAGTTTTCTCCAGTGTTTCCCCTCCTCCACGCTGTGATACTCCTGCAGCCTGAGTGGCGACAGGATGCTCCTTCCAGAGGTCCAGATGCGTGTTACACAAGTGGGTGTGTGTCAGAGAACTCACCCGTGTCGACACCACCCTCCTTACAAAGGCCACACATGGGCTGGAGAGACCACTCAGCGGTTAAGAGCACTGACTGCTCTTCCAGAGGTCCTGAGTTCAAATCCCAGCCACCACATGGTGGCTCACAACCATCTGTAATGAGATTTCATTCCCTCTTCTGGTGTGTCTGAAGACAGCTACAGTGTACTTACATATAATAAGTAAATAAATATATTTTTTTAAAGCCACACATGCCAAGTGTGGTGGCATGCCTCTTAACCCCAGCACTCAAGAGGCAGAAACTCAGGTGGATTGCAGTGAATTCAAGGCCAACCTGATCTACCTACTGAGTTCCAAGCTAGCCAGGGCTACATAGTGAGTCTCTGTCTCAAACAACATCAAGAAGCCACACTTGGTATCTGAGGATTGTTTTAACATTATTTTTATTTTTATTTTAGTTAAACCTTGAGGACAGTTAGAGTTTGAGAGAAACAACAGAGCAGCCAAGTTATTAGACTTCAAGGAAATGAAGGAGAGAGCAAACCAAGCCTTTGCAATGGAGAGGGGCGGGGCAGCATCCTGGCAGAGTGTGAGGGTGTGGGTCTCAGACTGAATGCTCAGGGTATCACCCCTCCCCCGCCTCCTGCCCCCTAGACTTGATCATTATCAGGGGGAAGAGGAAATAGAAAAGAAGGAAAATTACTAGGGCCTTTGGGTAGGATGCTTCAAATAGCAGTTCACTGAGGCCTGGAGGCAGGGGACTTCCTTTCAAAGAATGAAAAGTTCCTTCTCACTTGTCTTTATTTAGGTGGACCGGAACTCCCTTTGGGGAAGCATTCCTGGGATTCCGGCTGATTAACTAGCCTGGTTGGATTGGCTCTTTTCTTCTTTTTTTTTTTTTTTTTTTCCCGAGACAGGGTTTCCCTGTGTAGCCTTGGCTGTCCTGGAACTCACTCTGTAGACCAGGCTGGCCTCGAACTCAGGAATCCGCCTGTCTCTGCCTCCCAAGTGCTGGGATTAAAGGCGTGCGCCACCACCGCCCGGCTCTCTTTTCTTTTTTTTAATGTTTATTTATTTATTGTATGTAAGTACACTGTCCCTGTCTTCATAAACCCCAGAAGAGGGTGTCATCACAGATGGTTGTGAGCCACCAGGTGGTTGTGGGATTTGAACTCAGAGCCTCCAGAAGAGCAGTCAGTACTCTTAACCGCTGAGCCATCTCTCCAGCCCCTGGATTGACTCTTAAAAGGCAGGAAGGGAGGCTGGGCGGTGGTGGCGCACGCCTTTAATCCCAGCACTTGGGAGGCAGAGGCAGGCGGATATCTGAGTTCGAGGCTAGCCTGGTCTACAGAGTGAGTTCCAGGACAGCCAGGGCTATACAGAGAAACCCTGTCTCGAAAAACAAAAACAAAAACAACAACAACAACAACAAAAAAAAAAGCAGGAAGGGAGCCGGGCGTGGTGGCGCACGCCTGTAATCCCAGCACTTGGGAGGCAGAGGCAGGTGGATTTCTGAGTTCGAGGCCAGCCTGGTCTATAGTGTGAGTTCCAGGATAGCTAGGACTACACAGAGAAACCCTGTCTCAAAAAAAAAAAAAAATTAAAAAGGCAGGAAGGGAGAGAAGATAGGGATGCCACAAGAGTTAAGAGTTCTTACTGCTTTAGCAGAGGAAGGATGTCCAGCATCCATCAAAACTGCCCATAACTCTAGCTCCAGGGAGTGGGACACCCCTTTCTGACCTCCTTGGACACTGTATTAATGTACATAAACCCATATGCAGAATACACTCATGCATGTGATAAAAAAACAAACAAACAACAGAAGGAGCAACAGTATGAACACTATGTAATGTTTTGTTTGAACTTAATGTCTTTGCACCTGTTATGAAGTTGGGGGGCGGGGGCATCGCTGACCCACTCAGCGCTGGGGATAGTGCCTGGCCTGGAGCGGCCCATAGTGTTTCCTATCATTGTCCTGTAGTGTGAAGGAGACAAGGGATTACCTACCAGTCCTGGCTTCTGTATTACCACAGGCGCCTGGCCCCAGTTACCGCCCGAGATAAAAATATGGAGGTAGGGGAGTGGGGCTGGGTGAGGTGTGGCTCGGTGGCCGAGTGCTTGCCTGGAATTCGAAGGGCATTAGCTTCGATTTCCTAGCACCAAGAAAAAAAAATTCCCAAGAAAGGCAGATGTGTTAGCATTCCCGTTTCAACAAATAGCAGAAAGACTACCGGAGTTGAAAACAAACAAACAAACAAACAAACAAAACAACTTCCAAATAGCCAGGCTTAGTGGTGCACACCTTTAATCCCAGCGCTCAGGAGACAAAGGCAGGCAGATCTCTGAGTTAGAAGCCAGTCTGGTCTACAGAGTGAGTTCTAGGGTAGCCAGATATACACAGTGAAACCCTGTCTCAAAAAAAAAAAAAAGCAAATAGTAATAATAATAACAAAAACAACTCTCAATCCTACCTGCTAAAGACGGCTTGTTCAGGATGCTGTCTATACAGTTGCCCGTGACCCAGGTAGAGACCACACAGTATGAACAGATCTGGGAGCCTAAAGAACTCATCGGTTTATTTATTCTGGCAGTCCTGGGAATCAAACCAAGGACCTTATGCATGCTAGGTGCGTGGTCTACTGCTGATCTACACCCCCAGTTTGGACATTGCGATGTTACAAGTTGTTCAGCGTGAAATAAATTTCTAGAAACAGAGAAGAGATGAAGCTTTAAAACTCCCATTTATTCTGTGACAGACAGACAGACAGACTCCAGCTACCATTTCCCTGGTGTTCTCCCCGGTGGGTGTGTTGCTTACCTAGCACGCTGCACTCAGAGTCATAGGATCGCTCATCAGCATCTCATAAGCCAGGAGTGATGGCCCCTGCCTGGGAGCCTGCACTTGGGAGGTGATGGCAGGAGGATAAAAAAAACAAAACAAAACAAACTCTGGGTGGGGTCGACCTCCTCTCGGAGGGGGATGTGTGCCAGGGCTGAGTAGGACCCACCGCTAACAGCCCCGGTTGAAGTAACTAACTGCCCTGCCCACGGCAGAGGTGGCCTGTGGCCGCTCATTTCCTGGTAAGAGGTCAGATCTTGAGAATGTCTCACTTTACACATATTCGGGGTCACTTTTGAATTTCTCTATTTTATGTGTGTATGAAAATTTGGATGAATAGTATAGAATGATTTCCTCTTTCCCCTGTTTATATTCATGTAACCTTTTGGAGGACGTAAACCCCAAGACCTTCCCGAAGACGCAAGCAGGGCGTGGACAGCCGTCTGCTTTGAGCAGTCGGTACATGTGGGAACCGCCAGTTAGTTATTCTATTTTTTGTTTGTTGTTTAAAACAGGGTCTCATTACATAGCCCTGGATGGCCTACAACTTCTCCCACTGAGCCCTAGCCGCTGCTTTATGTGTTTTTTGTCTTTTTTTTTTTTTTTTTTTTTTTTGAGACAGGGTCTCCATATATAGGCCAGGTTAGCCTCAGACTTGCTGCATAGCCCACTGCAGACCTTGAGTTCCTGATCTTCCTCCCTCCACCTGACAAGCAGTTCATTCAAATCAGAGAACTTTTGGATTATGAGGATTCGGAGTCTAGAAATGAGTGGGCTCAGCTCCCCGGCCAGGCTTGTCTAGCCTGGGATACCAGCTCTCAGCTTTTTACTTTTTTTATCCTTTTCCTGGTGCTGCTGGAGCTGAACCCAGGGCTCCCACACGGCGAGCAAATAGAACCATGCCCTCTATAAGACTGTTGTGAGTGTTGGGTTTTGTTTGTCCTGGAGGAGGAGGGTCCTGCCTGTTCATTTGTTTAGACAGGGTCTTACTAAGTAGCCCCTGGAGGGCATGGAACGGGCTGTGTAGACCAGACTGATCAACTGAGTGCAGGAGTTAAGGATGTGTACCACTATGTCAAGCTATTGTGTGTGTGTGTGTGTGTGTGTGTGTGTGTGTGTAGACAGGGTGTTAGTTTCTTCTTTAGATTTTTTTTTAAAGATTTATTTATTATATGTAAGTACACTGTAGCTGGGGTCAGATCTCGTTACAGATGGTTGTGAGCCACCATGTGGTTGCTGGGATTTGAACTCAGAACCTTTGTAAGAGCAGCCGGTGTTCTTAACTGCTGAGCCATCTCTCCAGCCCCTCTTCTTTAGATTTTTAAAAATTTCATTTGGAGGAGGACAGCCATTCCACACATATGTAGATCGTAGGACAGCGTGATGACGTAGGGCGGCGCGATGGCATAGGACCTCTCCTTCCCACGCGGGTTCTAGGGATTGAACTCGGATCATCAGGCTTGGCGGCAGACACCTCTACCTGCTGAGCCTTCTCAGTGGCCTTTCTCTTTTTAGAGGTAGTGTTGGGCATTGTACCCAAAGCTTCGTCCTCCACGCTGAGCAAGCATTCTGTTAACTCTGCCCCGGCCAGGCAGGGGTTTACTTCGTAGCTCAAGCCCCCGGGTTCACAATGACAAGCCCCCTGCTTCAGTCTCCTGAGCGCTGCATTCATGTGCATGAGCGGCCCTGGGTAGCTCCATCCTTGTTAGTCTGTTTAGGCTCACGTAGCAAACACCACAGACTGGTAAGTAAAGAGAAACGTATTGCTTCTCAGCAGGCTAGAAGGCCAAGATCAAAGTGCTTGACAAGTCCTGGTCCTGGATGACTGCCCCTTTTCTGTCCTTGTCTTTCCTTTTGGAAGATAGGGTCTAGTAGACAGCCATTGTCACCAAACTCACAGCAGTCCCCTCGCCTCAGGCACGCCTTCACACAGGATCTGTGTTCACAAGACAGGAACACAGACCTAGTGGATTTAGAGTCCACAGTCTAGCCCTCATTTTAATTTAATTTAATGGTCTCAGTAGAGGCCTGAGGTCCACCTAGTCACATTCAACAAGTCTGGGGGTTACAACTTAACGAGTGGATCTAGTTAAGGGACAAAATTCAGCCCGGATGCCTTCCCTCAGTCAACCTGGCACAGTTGGTGAGAGTGTGGCATGGTGGTATAATCACGATTCCTGGATGTCTTTCCTGGTTTGTCAATATCTAAACATACATAGTGGTCATGACCTATGAATATTTTCTTCTCACCGGGTAGGAACTGAACTTTTAGAGAGTCTTGTCTAAGCCACAGGGCTCTATGTGTAGCTGGCAGAATTTCTCTACCTGTCTTAGAGTTTATCACTGCAATGAGACACCATGACCACAGCAGCTTGTATGACAGAAAACATTTCATTGGGACCGGCTTACGGTCCATTATTATCATGGCTGCAGACAGGTAGACATGGTGCTGGGCAGGTAGTTGAGAGTTCTTCATCTGGATCCACTTGGCAGCAAAACAAGAGAGAGAGCCACTGGGCCTGGCTTGAGCAGTGGAGACCTCAAAGTTCCCCACCCCCACCTCAGTGACACACCCCCGCTAACAAACCCTCACCCACGGTGGGGCCCTGAAAGCCATGTGACCTGCCAAGCTCTTTCAGAGCAAGGTTGAGATCAAAATTCGTCCAGACCCCAAAAATCTCATCCCGAGACCATCAGCAGTAGGACTGCTTCCTCCTGCTCTGGGCCTGCATGTCCAGGCAGTGGCATAGCCCTGTGACCTTACAACGTACTCCAGCGAGACCGCACCTCTTCACGGTGCCACTTCCCAATGGCCTCTGGGAGCCATTTTCATTTAATGCACTACATACCTGGGACCTAGTATCTTCCACCGTCTCTGGTCTTCAAATCTTTCATAGCCACATGCATTTTGGGTTTTCCCTGGTCACCTACTAGGCTTGAAGGTGTCACCCTGTGTACCACGCGTGTAGCATGCCATCTCCTCATAAACAGGCCAGAGGAGCTCCCGTTTAAGTTTTCTTATGTGTACCTGGATGCTTTGTGCTCACAGGGAACCTCCTGCCTCAGCTTCCTCCTGTGGGATTACAGGCATGAGTCTGTCAGTATGCTCAGCTTTAAATTATGTAAAAATAAAATTGTGTCTAGATTTATTTTTAGGTTTGTTTATTTTACGTGTAAGGGTGTAGGCCTTCGTCCGTGTCTCTGTAAACCTGGCCTGGCAACACATGTCCCTATCCCATCACTTAGGACACCTAACCTAAGTGGGTGTTCTCAACCTGTGGGTCGAGAGAGATCCCTTTGGGGGTCGTATATCAGACATTTACATTAAGATTCGTAACAGTAGCAAAATCACAGTCATGAAGTAATGTTATGGTGTGGGGGGGGGGTCACCACAGCATGAAGAACTGTATTGAAGTCGCAGCATTAGGAAGGATGAGAGCCATTGGGGAGGCAGGAAGCCCAGACGCTCAGTTATCCTCAGCTGCATAATGAGCTAGGCTACGTGAAACTGTGTAAAAAAAAAATAAAATAAATTCCCCATCTGGCGACACCTCTGAAATGGGTTCCCACCCTCCATGCCATTGGGCACAGCCTCTTGGGGAGGCGTAACGTGGGGGAGTTTGACTGCGATTATCCTATTCCACTGCCACCGGGGCAGGTACGGGGCTGTGGAGAGGCATGAGACATTCATACATCTCTCCGGGAAAGCCTGAGCTGGTTCGGTTAGGACAGGCGGGGTGTGGGGGCTGAGGGGGTTTTCTGACTCCTGGTCATTCAGGGGCCCTCGGGCTGGGGACAGTGTCCAGCCTGGGGTGGGGGTGGGAAGGGGAGCCCTGGCTTGTCCCAGCAGTGACTGTGATTGTCCTTAGCTTGTCTGAGGTCGGCTTGGTGGCCACTGTGGCTGGCAGCACAGAGAGGCCTTCTGTGGGAGAAGTAAGCTGTGCTTTTATCGGCGAATGTCCTCTCCACGGCTCCCCGTGATGGATCTTGTTGGAAGAGACAGTCTGTGGTTCTAAACGGTTTATTGTTTGCTCATGGCAAAAATAAAATAAAATAAATAAAAATAGATACATACCATACCATACCCAGTTCTCAGGGTGGATCTGAGATTAAATACCATTTACAGAGAGGAATGTCTGGGAAGCCTTATTGGCTACGCTAGGTACTTCATAAGCATGAGGAACTGTTTTGGGCCTACGTGACCGTAAGGCACGTTTCTTTTCTGTGAGGAGTTGGCATATGTTCCAGGCCAGGAGTCTGGCTGGGAGCGGGAAGTCGCTGAAGTCTCATGTGTGTGCCCGCCGAGTCTCTGGGTCTCAACCCGCTCTACCTTACCAGACTTCCTGATGAGGTTTTCCGTCCCACAGCTGAGGCCACTAGATGCCAAACACCTGCTGGCCACAACCCGGGGAGCTTATTGTTTTCACCTGCGTACATCCATTTCCGGTAACGACTGTCCTTCTAAAGCTAGTTCTCCGCTTCCGAAACCACGGCATACGTGCACTATCGCTGAGCTATATGTCCAGCCTCAAGATACATTTTTGTTTGTGTTACTAGGGATTGAACCCAGGCCCAGGCCAACCCCTGAAAGGCATCCCCAGCCCTCCCTCAACACATTTACCTGTCTGTCTGTCTGTCTGTCTGTCTGTTTTAGATTTCAGCACTTCACTGACTTGCCTAGATACACTGTGTAACCTAGGTTGGCCTTGATCCTGCTAGAGTCCTACAGCTCTCTTTCGCTCTCATTTAATTTTTTAAGGGAGACCCAATCTCTATCTGGGACCTGAACTGGCCTTGAGCTCCTAGCAATCCCCCTGCCTTAGCCTTCCAGATACTGGAACTTACAGATGTTAGCCCCATATCTGACTGATACTATGCCTTAATTTTGTGTGATGTGATCTGTATTTTTCCACAGGGTCTTGAAAACAGTTACTAGAGAAAGCATTTTAAATGTTATGAAAATAGAGATACAAAATAAGGCAGAGAAAGCAGTCTAGTGTGGTGTGTGGTACGGTGCGGTGTGTGTGTGGTGTGATGTATGTGTGTGGTGGGTATGTGTGTTGTATGTGTGGTGTGGTGTATGTGTGAGGGGGTATGTGTGTGTTGTGTGTGTGTGTGTGTGTGGTGTGGTGCATGTGTGAGGGGGGTATGTGTGTTGTGTGTGTGTGGTGTGGTGTATATGTGTGGTGGGTATGTGTGTTGTATGTGGTGTGGTGTATGTGTGAGGGGGTATGTGTGTGTTGTGTGTGTGTGTGTGTGTGTGGTGTGGTGCATGTGTGAGGGGGTATGTGTGTTGTGTGTGTGGTGTGGTGTATGTGTGTGGTGGGTATGTGTGTTGTATGTGGTGTGGTGTATGTGTGAGGGGGGTATGTGTGTGTTGTGTGGGTGTTGTGTGTGTGGGGGTGTTGTGTGTGTGGGTGTGTTGTGTGTGTGAGGGGGGTATGTGTGTGGTGGGTATGTGTGTTGTGTGTGTGGTGTGATGTATGTGTGTGGTGGGTATGTGTGTTGTGTGTGTGGTGTGGTGTATGTGTGAGGGGGTATGAATGTGGTGTGTGTGTGGGTCTGTGTCTCTCTGAACCATGCTGTCTCTGAGGTAACGGCATCTGCCCTCCTTCTGCTTTGCCTCAGCTTTCACCATCAACAGCATCCACCTAGAGAGCCTGCCGTCCTGGGAGGTGGCCAACGGGCACAGACTGACCCTGCAGTGCCTCGTGGACATCAGCAGCACCTTGGAAACCAGGCCTCGGCACCTGGTGCAGTTCTATAAGGACGATGTGCTGGTGTACAACGTCTCCTCCGGGGAGCACACCGAGAGCTACGTCATCCCCCAGGCTCGGGTCTTCCACTCAGGGAAGTACAAGTGCACCGTGATCCTGAACAACAAGGAAAAAACCACGGACGAGTACCAGGTGAAGGTGAATGGTGAGTCCGGGGGCTTGCCCGACACAGGCGGAGGAGCAGGCTGGTGACGATGCTCACGGTGGTGACGGTCCTGGTGACACCAGTCACGCGGGTTTCCCTCTCCGTCAAGCCCCACCTTTCCTGCTCACTACCTGGCATCCAGACCTGAAACTCTAGGCTTTAGAAACTCCCGCTGTGTGAGGACAGGACTTCCTCCTTTGGGATGACCTCTGGGCCTTGGGAACACCCTTCCCCACCCTCCTTGTGTCACAGACTACACTTTATTCTCCCAACCCCCTCTCTGAGCCGCAGTCTCCCCACAGCCCCAGTTGGCGCCAGTCTCCTGCGCATGCGCTGGGCTGGCGTTACAGGCGAGCATCTCCACACCCCGCTACTGAGTTTCTTCTAGCACTTTCTCAACTGAGTTGATTTCTCCCGGGGCACCAGCCCTTACAGTGTTTATGCTCCTCTGTGAGAATGACAGACGGCCGCAGGCTGTGCCCCGTGAGCAGGGCCTCGGTGGTGCACACCTTTAATCCCAGCGCTCCGGGGACAGAGGCGAGTAGATCTCTGGGGTTCAAGATGGCCTGGTCTATGGAGTGAGTTCTAGGACAACCAGGCTACACAGAGAAACCCTATCTGGAAAGACAGGACAAAACCCACTAGACTGCAGTCTCTCTGCCTGAGTCACAGTCTGGACAAGCCCGATAGCCATTCTACACTTCAGGGGCCACAGAGGTACCTGGGAGGCTGTGAAGCCTGGTGAGCGGCGTTCAGTCCCCTGAACCCCCAGGGTAGAAGGAGGGGACTGACTCCCATAGTGTCCCATGACCTCCACACCTACACCATAGCACTCTTGGAAACACACACAACATCAAACAAATAATAAGTAAAATGTAACAAGAACATTAAATTCTGGAATCCTCGTGAATGAAGTGAAGATAACAGGTAGTCAGTCAGTCAGGGACTCGAATGCTTAATCGCAGTTTCCCTCCCATTGGTGTACAGCTTCATGAAGTACAGTCTTTAGTCCATGGGGAACAACACAGACCATGGTGGGCCCGTGAGGTGACCCACTAGGTAACCTCGTGATGCTATGCCATCTTAGTCTGGGCGAATTTACTCTCTTCTTGGAATGACACCACCTTATAGAGCATTTCCCAGTCTGTGTCTTAGTTGTTTGAAATATCTGTTTCACCGGGCAGTGGTGGCACACGCCTGTAATCCCAGCACTCTGGGAGGCAGAGGCAGGCGAATATCTGAGTTTGAGGCCACCCTGGTCTACAGAGTTCCAGGACAACCAGGGCTATACAGAGAAACCCTGTCTCGGAAAAAAAAAATCCCCCCAAAAACAAACAAACAAACAAAAAAATAAACATCTGTTCCCCCCCACACACACACATATCTGTCTGCTCTTTTGAGCTATAAAAATCTCAAAGAGGCCGGGCAGTGGTGGCGCATGCCTGTAATCCCAGCACTCTGGGAGGCAGAGGCTGGCAGATTTCTGAGTTCGAGGCCAGCCTGGTCTACAGAGTGAGTTCCAGGACAGCCAGGGCTATACAGAGAAACCCTGTCTCAAAAAGAAACAAACAAACAAAAAAAACCAAACAAAAACAAAAAACAAAAAACAAAACAAAAAAATCTCAAAGAGATTAAATTTAGCCTATTTCCAGGCAGGCAGAGGTTGTTGAAAAAACACATGCCTTTAATCCCAGTACTCGGGAGGCAGAAGCAGGTGGATCTTTGTGAGTCCAAGGCCAACCTGGTCTACAAAGCAAGGGCCACACAGAGAAACCCTGTCTCAAAACAAAGACAACAACTGGCCTATTTTTTCATGTCCTGGGTGAAGACCCAGGCTTGAGGTAGGCAGTCAGTAAATTACGACAGAGGCCAGGGATAGCTCAGTCTGTAAAAAGTTTTCCACTCAAATGAAAGACACGAGCAGGCAGATCTACAGTACCCATGGCCTGCGATGTGCCTATAATGCTACAGCTGAGGGTGCGGGCAGACGGGAAGATGCCTGGTGTGTGCTGGCCTTTTCAGCCTCGTTGAATTAGTGAAATACAAGCTCAGTAGGACCCAGCTCAAATGGAAAGGCGAAGAATGGCTGAGAAAGATGCCCAGGGTTGGCCTGTAGCCTCCACATGCAGGTACACGCGCACACACATGTGCACGCACTCGAACTCACGCACTAACAGACAATGAAAGCATCGGCTGAAGTAATGTTATTAAATACTGACTTTTTTTTTTTTTTGAGACAGGGTCTCACTATGTAGCTCTTGCTGTCCTGGAATTCACTGTGTGTGTGTGTGTGTGTGTGTGTGTGTGTGTGTGTGTACTAGGCTGGCCTTGAACTCAGAGAGATCTATCTGTTTCTGCTTCCTAAGAATGAGGATGAAAAGCTTGCATTGCCACATCTGTGTTTTTCTTTTTTAAACTACACCAGTTGGGAATCTACTTGTGCCACCTTCCGAAGGAGACTGTAAACCACTGAGAAGGGCGTGGTATTATATTTTTAAACTGGACGCTACAGCGCCAGGCACACAGATGCCATCAGTGATCACCTGGGGTAGGTAGGACTGAATCTTCAGGGAATCGAGGGCCCCGAAACCGCTCAGCCACAGTGGCAGATGAGGGAGATGGGCCGTTAGGAGGAACTGATGCTAACTGTACTTTCTCGTTCTCCAAAGGCGTAACCCAGCCCAACATAACACTGGACAAAAAGGAGGTGACGGAAGGCGGGGCCGTGACAGTCTATTGTTCCGTGCTGGAAGAGAAGCCACCGATCATTTTTAAAATTGAGAAAGTAGAACTGAAGACGAAGTTAGTCAAGAGGAAAGAGAAGACCTCCAACGAGAACTTCGTACGAATGGAGTTCCCCATCGAAGAGCGAGACCACGTGCTGGTGTTTCGCTGCCAAGCCGGGGTCCTGTCCGGAAGCAAAGTAGCAGACTCTGAATTCGTCAGGAGCGAATACGTCACTGTGCACGGTCAGAATCCCGCCCTCTTTACCAGCCTTTGTGGTTGACAGGTCGCATGTGTCAAAAAGGAGCCCAGAACTGGAGAAACTGCGCCTCCTTTTGGGGTGCCTGCTCTCATAATTATAAGCTTGTTAGCACAGATGGTAATGCCAGCCCTCGTGACCCCTGGGGGGGGCCAGGGGTTCAAGACTAGCCCCCAGCTATGAGACTCTTTCTCCCGTGAGCCAAATAAATAAATAAATAACATTAACTAAAAAGGATGAGTAGGGTGCGGGAGTGGCGGTTGGGTGTTATGGTGCAGGCCTGGGATTCCCACCTACTCAGGATGCTGAGGCAGGAGGATTGAGAGTTCAAGGGCAGTCTGGGCCATTGAGTGAGACCCTCGAAGTAAAAATGAAAGAGAGGACTAGAGATTCAAGCATGGGGTGGAAAGTTTGACCCGGCATTTGGGAAAACCTAAAAAATCCACTGGGGGAGGGGGCCACAAAAGAAGAGGAACCTAAAGAGACAAAAAGAGCTAGGGGTATGGGGGTGCACATTTGTCATCCCAGCCCTAGAGAGCCAGAGCCAGACAGATCCGTGATACCCACTGGCTAGTCAGTCTCGGCCTAGGTATTGAGCCCCAAGACAATAAGAGAGTCTGTCTCATAAAAATCCAGGGCAGATGGGGCTAGAGAGGTGGTTCAGTGGTTAGCGTACCTGTGTTCTTCCTGCCTTTACATACACACACATATACCCCGGAGCACCACGCCTGCAGAGACCACAGGGTTCCTCCCACCCAGATAATAGAGTAGAAAGTGCCCAGTTTTGAACTTGAGTCCAACCGGCTTGTCGTCTTTCTTGTAGAGTCCTTCTCAACTCCCAAGTTTCAAATCGAGCCTCCTGGGATGATCATAGAAGGAGTCCAGCTCCACATCAGGTGCATAGTCCAAGTGACACACTTGGTCCCGGAACATCCAGAAATCATAATCCAAAAAGACAAGGCGATCGTTGCCACCTCCAAGAAAGGCAGCGAAGAAGCCGTCTACTCGGTCATGGCCATGGTAGAGTACAGTGGACACTATACCTGCAAAGTGGAATCGAACCGCATCTCCAAGGCCAGTAGCATCATGGTGAACATCACAGGTAGGAACGCTGAGGGGCTGACAGGTGGCGGGTGCTCAAGAGGTCACTGTGGCTAGGCATCGTTCCATGTGTCTATAATGCCAGTGTTTGGGGCGCTGAGGTAGGAGGATCGTGAGTTCAAGGCCAGCCTGGGCTGTCTAGTGAGACCCTGGCTGATAAGCGTGATATCTTTTCTGTTCCAGGTTGTCTTGGGTGTATTCACGCTGGGTGCTGGGGTTTGTGGGAAAGAGTCGATGTTAAGGTGCTGGCACAGTTGTCCTGTGCCTCGCTCCTTCTGTGCCCTTGGCTGAACTCTTGAACCTGTCCCAACTGTGTGAAACACAATGGGCATGTGATGGTCCTCACCTTATAGGACCGTCCCAATGTCTGTTTAAATGAGGTAGCTCTGGTCTGCATTCGAGGGAGCATTGGCTAATATCTCTTGCAGGTGTATGTATAGCTTTCTTCTGTGTCTAGCTCTTCTTCATGACCTTTTTAAATTGTTTAGATTTTATTTTATGTGTGTGGATGCTTTGCCTGCGTTTAGGTCTGTGTGCCACCTGTAGGCTTGGTGTCCGTGAAGGCCAGACTAGGGTACAGGCTGACCTAGAACCGGAGTCACAGTCGAAAGTCACAGTATTGGTGCTGGGAATTGAACCTGGGTCCTCTGCAAGAGTGGCCAGTGCTTTTAGGTGCTGAGCCCAAACTCCAACCCAAACTTTTTCTGAAAGGTGTTGGGGTCCAGGAGTCACCCCACAAACCACACAGACACTGATCTCAGTCAGACAGGGTTGTATTGAACACGCACCCTAAGAATGATCAATCAGGGCTGTAGTTCAGAATTTGGGGGCTGAGGCTGTGACCCCGAACATTTTTTTCTATATCAGTTTATAAAGACTAAGACCACAAAAACCCACCATGAGCACATACGCAGGTGCTGGAAGTGTTGCCCAGTGGTCAGTCCTGACTCAAGCCATTTTAGATATAACAGTTCATATTGACCTTTATTTTGATGGGTCCTAAGTGACGCATATGGTTATGGAAATTTTTTAAGGTCAACCAGCCTCATAACATACAGGGTATGTGGTCAGCATGACCCTGCTCTGAATAACTTTCTGTATCAGTGACTGGCAGGTGTATTACCTCAACAGTGTGGAATAGCCAATCTCTCTCTCTCTCTCTCTCTCTCTCTCTCTCTGTTTTTCAAGACAGGGTTTCTCTGTCTTGAAAAACCTGTCCTGGCTATCCTGGAATTCCCATTGTAGACCAGGCTGGCCTCAAGCTCACAGAAATCTACCTGCCTCTGTCCCCTGACTGCTAGGATGATTAAAGGCATGCACCACAATAGCCAGCCTGTAAAAGATTTTAACAGGTATGGTGGCACATACCTGTTCCGCATGTCTATAATGCCAGCACTTGGGAGGCAGAGGCAGGTAGATCTCTATGAGTTTGAGGCCACCCTGGGCTACATAGTGAGTTCCAGGCCAGCTAGAGCTACATTAGTGAGACCCTGTCTCAAAAACCAAAAAGATTTTGAAAAAAGAATTTATGTATATCTATGTGCATTTATATGTTGTGTGTGTGTGTGTGTGTGTGTGTGTGTGTGAGAGAGAGAGAGAGAGAGAGAGAGAGAGAGAGAGAGAGAGAGAGAGAGAGAGGCTAACATGAGAGGATGTCAGAGCTCTTGGAACTGGAGTTTCAGGTGGTGGTGAGCTGTCTGATGTAGGTACTGGGAACCTAATCCAAGTCCTCTGCAAGGGCACTCAGTGCTTTTAACTATTGAGTTAACCTCCACCTTCCTCCATTTTTTAAAAGACAAGATCTCATGTAGCCAAGGCTAGCCTTTCACTTAGTGGAATTTGGCCTTGAACTCTTGATCCAGATACCTCCATGCAAATACTAGGACTCCAGTCCTGCTCCACTGTAGCATGCAGTGCCCAGTACTAGTTCTCCTAATCCCGATTCCTGGCTTTATCTCTCTCAAGTACTTACCACTTAAAAGAACACTGTACTTTTTCTTGTTGGCTGTGAATATTCAACTGTTACAATGTAAGAGGGCTGAGACCTTAACTCTTCTGCTCAATGCTGTGTCTTTCACTGACACTACGGAGGAATGATTGGACTGAGCCTTGTGTTACAATGTTGCCAAGAGCAGAGTCGGCTCTTCTCTTCCATAGAATGTTTCCATTCATAAAAACATTCATCTGCTCATTCAGTGGTTTCCCCCAAGCCCCCAAATGTCAAGCTATGAACATGGTTACCAACTCACCAATTAGGGGGTCAGCACACTATATCAGATCCTCCTGGTGTAGGATGTGACATCATGCACAATTTAGTGATTTAATTATTTAATTATTTAATTAATTAATTATTTATTTATTTATAATTTTTGAGACATTCTCATGATATACCCTTAGAACTCCCCTATGTAGACCAGGCTGGTCCCTGTATAGAACTCAGAGAGATCTGTCTCCTGAGTGCTGGCATCAAAGGCATGCCCCATCGTGCCCAGCATGGATTATTGATATGACAAATCTTTGGAGTGATCTTGATAAGGTATACATTCTATTGTTAGAGAAAAAAAGCCATCATTCATATATATATATATATATATATATATATATATATATATATATATATAATTACATTACATTCTTCTGTATACTGGGATGCTTTTTTTTTTTTTTTTTTTTTTTTTTGGTTTTTCGAGACAGGGTTTCTCTGTGTAGTCCTGGCTGTCCTGGAACTCACTCTGTAGACCAGGCTGGCCTCGAACTCAGAAATCCGCCTGCCTCTGCCTCCCAAGGGCTGGGATTAAAGGCGTGCGCCACCACCGCCCGGCTTTACTGGGATGCTTTTTAAGAACTGAGGGCTTCAGATACAAGCAGGCCTGTCAATGATGGTTTCTTCTAGCCATAATGAACTTGCAGATATTATCTAATATACTCTAGGCAACCACCTAGGACAATGCCTTTCCAGGGACTGTTCCCTTAATCCCCAGGGTGTTGTTCAGTTTCCTCTCTGTGGACTCTGCTGCAAACGGTATTCCTGAATTGAGCATTAGATATAAGTCCCTTGAAGTCAGACTGTGATCTCAGTTATCTCCCCGTTGCCCAGCGAAGGGTCTTCCCCACAGTAAGCACTGTGGAAGCCAGGCATGGTAGTGCAAACCTGTAGTCCCAACATCTGGGAGGTGGGGATGGGAGGGTCAGAAGTTCAAGGCCATCCCTGGCTACATAGTTCAAGGCCAACAATAGATGAATGGAAATGCAGGAAGAGCCTGCAGAGAGATCTCAGGCTCAGAGGGAGTCCTGGCTCTTTAAGGCCATGCCGTCAGGTATATGAGAAGCAGGGGAAGACTTTTTGCAGGCTCCTAAGAGTTAATTCTGCTGAAAGTAACTGGGCTACAAGTGCCTCCAGCAGAGGACTGAGGTGGTCCCCAGACACATCTCCCTCCTCCCTTCCCTCTTGATGTCCCTCAGAGCTGTTTCCGAAGCCGAAGCTAGAATTCTCCTCCAGTCGTCTGGACCAAGGGGAAATGCTGGACCTGTCCTGCTCCGTCTCGGGCGTGGCTGTAGCCAACTTCACCATCCAGAAGGAAAAGACGGTCTTGTCACAGTATCAGAATTACAGCAAGATCGCTGAGGAGGGGGACAGCGGGCTGTACAGCTGTACCGCAGGCATTGACAAAGTGGTCAAGAGAAGTGGCTTGGTGCCGGTCCAGGTGTGCGGTGAGTACACTCTCAGCTGCTCAGATGTACGAAGGTTGTGTAGGGACAAGGAGTGTGAGGGTCAGCTGTCCCCAGTGCAGTCGCAAAGGCCGATGGGATTCAGACAGGTTGAGAACTCCAGGGAGGGACAGGAAAATGGCGTACTGAGTAAGTGCTTGCTGCCCACTCAAAACAACCCGAGTCCAGTCCCTGAGATCCACATGGTGGAAGCAGAGAAGCAACAACTGCAAGCTGCCCTTTGACCTCCGTCTTTAGTCTGTATATGTGTGGCACCAGGCAGGCAGGTACAACCATCCCCGGATCTCCCACCTCGGGTCCCCCTCCGCTACTCCCCCCTCTTCCTTTCCCTATACTCCCCCAGACTCCCTCCTGGTTCCCTCCTCCTCCTCTTGAGACAGGACAGAGTTACCTTCTGTAGCGCACACAAGCCTCAGACTTGCCGTTTTCCCGCCTGCCCTCCCAGGTGTGGAACTAAAGGTGTGCTCCACTCTACCCAGACATTATATCATTATTTTGCTTCTAAAAATTAGATATTTTAAGATGGACTGTAATGGCACACACCTTTAATCTCCGCACTCAGGCAGCAGAGGCACAGATCTCTGTGAGTTCGAGGCCAGCCTGGAACATCGAAGGTTGTACAAAGAAACCCTGTCTAAAAAAACTAAAACCAATATCATTTGAGATGTAAGCAAGAGGAATGATTAATAAAAAACAAACAAACAAACAAACAAAAACAAAAAACAAAAAAAGTTAGATTTAAAAAATATACATTTTTGCTGTTTTGACACGTGGTCTCACTATGTTGCCCTGGCTGGCCTCAAACTTACAAAGTTCTTCCTACCTCTACTTTTTTAGTGCTGGGAATTGAACTCAAGACCTTACACATGCTAGGCAAGCGCTCTACCATTGGGCCACCTCCCCATCTATCTACAGCAGTTCATTGTTATCACATTTGCACACATATAGACAAGCATTGCCTCGTCTGGCCTGGGCAGCCTTATAAGAGCCCCTCAAGATGGATAAGGCAGGCATTGGAAATCATGATCTCGATGGGGAAAGCCAAACTCAGAGCTTTCCGAAGGAAGGCCCTGGGCTGGTTCGTTGCTTCTGTTTCACTTGGATTTTCCCTGTTGTTCTAGAAATGCTCTCTAAGCCCAGAATTTTCCACGATGCCACGTCTGAGATCATAAAAGGACAGGCCGTGGGCATCAGCTGCCAGTCAGCAAACGGCACCGCGCCCATCACTTACCACCTTACAAAAGCAAACAAGAACTTCCAGACTCTCAAGATGGACTCCAATGACCCGGCAACATTCACAGATAAGCCCGCCAGAGACGAGGAATACCAGTGCGTAGCAGATAATTGCCATTCCCACCCCGAGGTGCGCAGCCAGATCCTGAGGGTCAAGGTGATAGGTAAGCAACTGTGTCCTGAGGAGCAAAGGTGGGGCCTCGAGGTGAGGGACTGTGGGGTCACAAGGATGCTACCCATGCGTCCCGCTGAGCAGATGCGTATCGAAGACCGAGGCCCAGACGGTGGGTCTGGGAAATATGTGGGGGCTCTTGGTGTGGCTGTTGTAACCCCCTTTTACCTTTCAAGTGACAGTTGAACCCCAAAAAAGGAAAGGTGGCTGGACTTAAGGTTAACTGCTGGTATTGTAAGCTTCTTTGGTTTGGGGGCCTTTTCAGATGAGGAGAGAGCCACCCCCAAGAACTGCAGGCCAGAATGCTTTCCTGCTACTGACCTTAGTGGAGCATCTGAGCCACACACGAAACCTGCGGCAGGCGTTGCTGCTGACCAGGGGCTCATGGGAGTTGCTGACATTAGCCTGGGGTTCTCACCGTGGTCTTGGGGTTGGATATCTTTTCCTCGAGCATCCCACTTGTGACCTCGCGTGGCTTTTGCAGCCCCGCTGCCCCCGCTGCTCTGAATCCTGCTCTAAGACTCTCAGTCTGCCTTCTCTGTCCTTCGGCAACTTGTTTAACAACTCTGTGTCATCCTCACGCAGTCTATAGGGGCTGGAGAGATGGCTCTGTGGTTAGGAGCATTGGCTACTGTTTCAGAGGTCCTGGGTTCAATTTCCAGCATCCACATGGCAGCTCACAACTGTTCCTGGAGATCTGATGCCCTCACACAGATGTACATGCAGGCCAAACACTAATGCACATAAAACCGAATTATTAACATGCAACATAATTGTATACTGTGTGCCTGTGCTGGTGGGGGCAAGAGTTGGCTACAGGTAGGGGGTAAGTAGCCTGTAATCCCAGCACTTAGTTTGCAGAGGCAGGCAGATCAGGAGTTCAAGGTTATCCTTAGCTACATAGTGAGATCGAGGCCATCTGAGGTGACATAAGACCCAGATCTCAGTGGGCGAGGGAGAAAGGAGTGGCGCAATAAGAACAGGTCTGGGGAGATGAACCTGCTGGCTGTGCATTTGGGCTGTTGTTGAAGAGTGAGGCTTCAGAGCTCCAGATGTTCAAAAGGAAATGCATCTGGACAGTGGCGGCACACACCTTTAATCCCAGCACTCGGGAAGCAGAGGCAGGTGGATCTCTGAGTTCCAGGCCATCCTGGTCTACAGAGTGAGTTCCAGGGTAGCCACAACACAGAGAAAACTTATCTCAAAAAAAAAAAAAAAAAAAAAAAAAAGAAGAAGAGGACGAGGAGGACGAGGAGGACGAGGAGGAGGAGGAGGAGGAGGAGGAGGAGGAGGAGGAAGAGGAAGAAGTAGTAAATGCCCACGAGGACAAGGAAGGCTGAGTTTAAATTGGGTCAGTGTTAGTGACCAGCATTTACTGGGCCCTCCACATGTGCCCAGCTCTGGGTGAAGCATTGAGGTAAATTGTCCCTAGTAGTATTTAAAATAGCACATGAGACTCATCATGGTTTACCATTGATTTTGCGGTGAACTCACTAAGACTTCAAGCTAATGCATAGTAGGTAGGGCGGGGATTTGAACCCAGGCAATGTGGCTCCTGAGACCCATTCACCATTAACCTCTTGTGCTTCTCAGTGGGAGAGACTGTCGGGTCTCGCAGCGTGCTCGGGCTGTCTGCCCCCGTGTGGGCCCACTGCCATCCCAGGCCAAATGCTCAGCTCCCTTCAAGATAATACCGACCCTTTGTGCCCGGAGAGGTGGCTCATGTCTGTCTGCTGGCCAGTCCACCGTCACTAGTAGGGAAGGTGGCCTGGAATGGTGACATAGGACCAGGGTTTGAATGGTTAAGGATGTTGATGAGGAAAGGGGCACAGTGGGGGCACAGCAGTGGACTTGCCTCTCTGAGCTTCCCGGTGGGAAGGGGGCCGTGAGGTTCCGGGAAGCTGTCTGGACAGGAAACTGCTGTTTAGGTCTCAGTGCTCAGAAAGAGGCTGAGCGTGGAGGCAAAGTCTCTAAGTGGAGATGGAGGGGCTGGTGAGATGGCTCAGCAGGTAGAGAGGTGTCCGCTCTGCCTAACGACCTGAGTTCGGTCCCCTCACCCTACTTGGTGGAAGGACAGATTTCTGCAAATTGTTCTCAGAGTTCCACGTACACACCCATGCACAGAATAAATAAATCAAAATGTTATATATATATATACATATATATATGTATGTATATATATATATATATATATATATATATATATATATATATGAGTAGAGTTGGAAGACTGAGGACTAACTCTCCAGAAAGCCCAAACCCATATTTTACTACCAAAAGAAGTAGTGAAGAGGAAGTACTAAGGAAGGAGAACCAGCCTCCGAGACAGCACAGACAGTAAATCCATGTCAACAGTGGCGGCCTGGGGGAAACTCCGGCTATTGGAGGCCAAGACTGGAAAACTGGGTTAAGAATGGTTAAAACTGGGCTGGTGAGATGGCTCAGCGGTTAAGAGCACTGACTGCTCTTTCGAAGGTTCTGAGTTCAAATCCCAGCAACCACATGGTGGCTCACAACCACGTGTAATGAGATCTGACACCCTTTCTGGTGCAGTCTGAAGACAGCTACAGTGTACTTACATATAATAATAAGTAAATCTAGCCGGGCAGTGGTGGCACACACCTGTAATCCCAGCACTTGGGAGGCAGAGGCAGGCGGATTTCTGAGTTTGAGGCCAGCCTGGTCTACAGAGTGAGTTCCAGGACAATCAGAGCTACACAGAGAAACCCTGTCTCAAAAAAAAAAAAAAAAAAAAAAAAAAAAAAAAAAGAATGGTTACAACCTCCTCTACTGAATTTTCTCTTTAAGATCATGGAACTTTTCCAGTTTCTTTGAAACTAGAAATAGCAATATTTATCTACGGATGGTGGTACTTACCTGCAATCCCAGGATTTTGGAGGCTAACATCTGGAGTTCACGGCCAGCTCTATGAGACCCTATCTCAAAACAAAACAAACATGGTTGTGCATGCCTTTAATCCCAGCACTTAAGAGGTGGAGGCAGGCGGAACTCTGTGAGTTCCAGGCCAGCCAGAGTTACGTAGTGAGACCTTGTCTCACAATACATAAATGAACAATGGAAATAGCAAACAACAATAACATAACCAGGTGGCTGGAAGGCGAACTTGAGAGAGAAAGAGCAAACAGATGGGGGAGGAGGCTTTACAAGCACACGGGAAGGGGAAAACACGGGGATAAGCACCACACACCCTTTACAATTCTTGTTTCTTTATCTGACACGCATTGGTGTTTCCCCTGAGTATAGCCAGGTGAGGGAGTCCGATCCTCCGGGACTGGAGTTACAGACAGTTGTGACCAGCTGTGTGGGCACTGGGAATTGAACCTCGGTAGGGTCCTCTGGAGGAGCGGCCGATGCTCTCAACTGCGGAGGCATCTCTCCCGCTCACGTGCCATGCACACACCGTTGTAAGCAGAAAGGCAGAGAAAAATCATTCAGATACACACACAACCAACACACATGTGCACCTACACATATACACATACACATACACACATGTGCACATGTACTCAAAACTCCAAGAGAGAGCACAAGTTAATCGTGTCGTTCTGTTGAGTGGTCAGTCATGCTCAAGGTGGGAGGATGGCACGTGACCCTAGCATCTTGTGTTTTATCAGTACATGGGGACGTGTGTGTGTGTGTGTGTGTGTGTGTGTGTGTGTGTGTATCTGTCTGTCTGTCTATCCTAGGCTGGAAGCTGACAAGAAGTGGCCGTTCTGCGTGCCCTCTCTGTTGTCTTTCCCTCTTGGGTTCTGTGTGACTGGCTCTCTGTGCTGTACTCCGGCTTGGAATTTGCGCTCCCTCTGCACGCATCCCCCACGTGCCGGGATTGCGGGTGTGCACCTCTGACTTGCTCCCCTCCTCTCTCTGCTCGGGGCTAATCCTTGGCCTGCTTTCCAGCCCCGGTGGATGAAGTCACGATTTCCATCCTGTCGAGTAACGAGGTCCAGTCTGGAAGTGAAATGGTGCTTCGGTGCTCTGTGAAAGAGGGGACTGGCCCCATCACGTTTCAGTTTTACAAGGAAAAGGAGGACAGACCCTTCCACCAAGCCATCATAAATGACACCCAAGCATTTTGGGTCAACCAACAAACTAGCAAGGATCAGGAAGGACAGTACTATTGTACAGCCTCCAACAGAGCCAGCATGACGAGGACCAGTCCCCGGAGCAGCGCTCTGACAGTCAGAGGTGAGTCCACACCCCACCAGAGCATCAGTACGGGGGCTTCCAAGGGACAGAAAGCACGCAGTCCTTGCAAAAGGGAGAAGAGCGGAGCCTAGCTCATTTGAGAGAGCTAAGAGACCAGTGTCCGACCAGTTACAGTTGGCAGAGACCCACTCTTACTACCTTGAGCAGAAAAGGAGAACTGAAAAGATTTTATCCAGTCCCAACTCTAAGTATCTGGGAGAGAGACACCAGTTGACTCATACTGTGAGTTCAGTGTCTGTCCAATGAAATGCCTGTACCCAAACACAGAGGCGTTGGTAGGAACCTAGCTGTGTGCTTGGATGGGAGCGTCCTGTAGAGATGGAGGATGGAAAGGCCACCCCGAATGGAACCACACCTCAGCAAAAGTAGCCTGGTACCTCCTTG
This sequence comes from Apodemus agrarius, assembly GCA_964023405.1. NCBI lineage: Eukaryota > Metazoa > Chordata > Mammalia > Rodentia > Muridae > Apodemus > Apodemus agrarius. The sequence goes on along the minus strand of OZ030015.1, from coordinate 93,521,204 downwards.
AAGATGGTAGCTGACCTTGGCATCTAGCAGAAGCCACCATCATTGCACAGGCTGAGTACAGATGCCCTCAGACACCAAAGCAAGAGGCCGTTTACAAGGACTGCAAAACGGGGTCTGGGGGGCAGGCGTAGTGGCGCACGCCTTTAATCCCAGCACTTGGGAGGCAGAGGCAGGTGGATTTCTGAGGCCAGCCTGGTCTACAGAGTGAGTTCCAGGACAGCCAGGGCTACACAGAGAAACCCCTTCTTGAAAAACCAAAAACAAAAAAAAAAAAGCAGGGACTGAATTGCTGCTTACATCTGCTGTTTCTTGCCGGTCGGAGAAAAACATGTGCTTCCTTTTTTCCCTCCCCGACTTCCAGTCTTTCTTGCTCCGTGGAAGAAAGGTCTCATCGCGGTGGTTGTCATTGGAGTGGTCATCGCCGCCTTGATAGTTGCAGCCAAATGCTACTTCCTGAGGAAAGCCAAGGGTGAGTGCCCGTCTGCGGCTCGTGCTCCCAGGGAACTGGCTGTGTCTGCGCGGCCTCCCGGAGGAGGCTGAGGGAGCACAGTGCTTTCTCCTTGGGGGATGTCGGCTTGGTAACTCAAGGTCCTGGCTTTGGAGGGCGTGAAGCTTTGGCTGTTCATGAACAAGGGTACTTGTCTAGTTGGGCAAGTCATGGGGTGTGGGGGTGGGGGGAGGATCTGGGTGACATTACACCTGATCTAGTCACAAGAAGCTATTTCTTGGTGTGTGTCCTGTGTGTGGCACATGCATGCATGCACATCCCGTGTGCCTCCCAGATATCTTCCAGATGTGCCATGATCTGGTATTGTGTAGCATATACATTTGTGGGAATAGGGTCTAGCCTAGGCTCAAGTAAAATGGTGCTGCTGTCTGAGCTGGGTTGGGGGTCTTTTGTCTTTTCCAAGGCAGGAAAATGGCCCTGAGCTACACCCCCAGTCTCTCTTTTCTCCTTTATGGAGTAGTCAGGCTTCAGGAGAATCAAGGGAAAGGCGGTCACTGTCCCGTATACTTATACTGACCTGGAATTTTCTTTCTTTTTTAAAGCCAAACAGAAACCGGTGGAGATGTCCAGGTCAGTGTCCCTGTAAGAGGGGGTGGCTTCTTTGCGGGCAGGGCTGGATTTGTCTGCAAGCCCAGACTGGTTGCTAGGAAGTTATCAGAGATTCTTAGCAAACTCATGAAGAATAATGGCCTTGGGTGTAATGGGTGTGTGTGTTTCTGTCTGTCTGTCTCAGTGGAAGATTGCCAACTCATTACATACTTAGAATAATAGAGTTGACCTTTTTAAAAGAAATGTTTTTTTACCAAGCTGGAGAAATGGTTCAACCTCGGCTGGTAACACACACACACACACACACACACACACACACACACACATCCCTAAAATTTATTTTAAAAAAAGTTTTTGCAACCTTTACCTTTTCCTTTTGCCAAGGCTAGCCTTAAATTCCCAATCGTCTTGCTTCTACCTTCCAAGGGCTGGGATTATAGGCATGTGGTACCACGTCCAGCTTTTTGTGTCTTGCTGTGTAGCCCTGACTGGTCTCAGGGTCACAGCCATCCTCCTGCCCCAGCCTCCCCAGTGCCGTGATTACAAGTGTATAATAGCCATATTTCTTCTTGCTTTCTCGTGATCTTCCTTTGATGCTTTGGTTGGCTTGGGGGAAGAATATTAATACATATTTTTCTCTCTTCTTTTTCATTTGCATGCGAAGGCCAGCTGCTCCACTTCTGAACTCCAACAATGAGAAGGTTTCTGAGCCCAGCATGGAAGCCAACAGCCATTACGGTAAAGCCAAGGCTTCCTTTAATTACAAATGGTTTAGGGTTGCCGTGGAAGGGGAAGCCCAGCTTCAGGCGGTGGTGCCGGTACCGTATATAACCAGCCACGGGAGATGAGCTAACATGCAACCAAACAGGAAGGGAAGGGGGAAAGGGAAGCCTGCTTTCCCTTCTCTGCTTCATCTCTTTGGGATGGAGAATGGAGACTGGCCCTACTGCTTGTTGCCTCCACAGACCAAAATAATTAGTTGACCCTTGGGAGACAGAAAGTATTAAATCAAATCCAATTGAATCTTCAGTAACGCATCTCCGCTGGGACTCCCACCGCGTCACTTAACCCTGCCACAAAGGGAGAATGAGGGAGGCAGTCTGCTCTTGGCAGAGGCAGTTTTGAGTAGTGCTAAGGTACCTTCTTTTATTCCTTCCCCCAAGATGGGGCTTCTCAGCCCTGGCTGTCCTGGGACTCACTCTGTAGGCCAGCCTGGTCTGGAACTCACAGAGATTCTCCTGCCTCTACCTCCCAAGTGCTGGGATCAAAGTCGTGCGCCACCACTGCCGGGCTTGAGATGGCATTCTGGTGCAGGAGAGAGGCTGCCTAGTGAGTGTCAGGACCCCTGGGTCTGTGAGAAAGTCACTCGGAGGCAAGTGTGATGACTCACACCTAACGTCTCAGCAGCGGAGGGCAGAAGCATCACTACACATTGGAGTCCACCCTGGTCACAGTGCATACCAAGCCCAGTTAGGTCTGCACACCAAGACCTTGTCTCAAAACAAGCAATAAAAACAAACAATTTGCTTAATACTAATTAACTCACATACATTAAAGAACCATGTGTATAATATTTATAGTATCTTATATATAAGAATTTCTTAAGGCAAAGAATATGCCAAAATGTTTGTTTGTTTGTTTGTTTGTTTGTTTGTTTGTTTTTATAGTGCTTGGGATTGAGCCAAAGCCTCACACATTCTGGGCAAGGGCATCACCACCGAGCAAGCCCCACACTTCATTGTGTGTGTGTGTGTGTGTGTGTGTGTGTGTGTGTGTGGTAATCCAGAGACGCTGTATTCTTGTCGACCCACTTCCCTAAGCAGAGAACGTTAGCTAACCATCAGCTTTCGTATTAGGTTGTAGTGACTGGTCCCTTCTAGAAAGAAGTTTCCTTTTTAATTAGTTCACTTACACCAAACCATTCTGAATTCTGAATAACTCTCAAATGAAAGTGCCCCTCTGTAGCTGCACCTTTCTATCCAGGCAGTAGGGGCTGGGGGAGGGGGGGCACTGCTTGCAGGAAAAGCTCACACCACAGAGACAAAGGAGGAGACCCAGGATCAGAGGCAAAGGTGTTTGTCACCTGAAGGAGTAGACTTTGCTTTCTTGGCTGTACTGGGGGTTTTAGAAGTCACAGGAGGGCTGGGGATATGGTAAAATGTTTCCTGGGTGAGCGTGAGGCCTTGGGTTCAATTCCCCAGCACCCGTGTCAAGGCTACATTGTGGCAGCAAGCACCTGTCACCCCAGTCCTGGGGAGGGGGGGGTGATGGAAATGGTCACACCCTGTGGGCTCCATCATGAGCTGGTCCAACTGAATCAGCAAACTCCAGGTTCACAGAGATGCTGCCTCAAAAAATAAGTCCGAGAATGATAGAGGAAAACATGTGACATCACAGGAGCACACACACACTTGTGCATGAGTGAGAGCACACACACAGGTACTCATGCACTTATACACACATGCTTGGGTGAGAGCACACACACACACACACACACACAACTAATTTCTGTTGTCACTCATCCTGACTGTTAATTTTCAACCAGGTTATGATGAAGTTCCTGGAAACGATGCAGTAAAACCCATAAATCAAAATAAAGGTAATTATTTAAATATTGTATTAGAAACTTTTACATTAAAAGAAAAATCATAGGCAGCTGTTTCCATGGTGACACACACCTTTAATCCCAACACTCAGGAGAGAGGCAGGTGGGTCTCTGGAATCAAAGCCAGCCTGGCTTCCACAGAGAGTTTTAGGCTAGCTGGAGCTACATGGTGAGTAGTGAGACCCTGTCTTTAAAAATAAATAAATTGACGGGCGGTGGTGGCACACGCCTGTACGCCCAGCACTCTGGGAGGCAGAAGCAGGTGGATTTCTGAGTTCGAGGCCAGCCTGGTCTACAGAGTGAGTTCCAGGACAGCCAGCCAGGGCTATACAGAGAAACCCTGTCTTGAAAAACAAACAAATAAATAAACAAATAAATTGCCACAGAAAAAAGAAAACTTAACTTTGAGGTGTCTGGATAATTTCCTCCCCTCTTAGAGGCTCCATCTATATGTGCCTAAGGGTAAAGTGTAGGTGGCTTCGTTTTTTTTCTCCAAAGATATTAGCTAATGTTCTGAATGGTAATGCCTCCTAATCTAAGTAGGAACAAGCTGTCATACCTAAAAAATAAACAAAAAATATTTCTGGCTCTCCAGGTGCTGTAGAAGGATGTCTCTCTTGGGTAGCTAAGGTGGAGATTTTAAAGATTTGTTTTGTTTTGTTTTGTTTTTTGTTTTTCGAGACAGGGTTTTCTCTGTGTGGTCCTGGCTGTCCTGGAACTCACTCTGTAGTTCCTGGTGGCTGGCCTTGAACCCAGAAATCCGCCTGCCTCTGCCTCCCAAGTCCTGGGATTACAGGCGTGCGCCACCACTGCCCGGCTCAAAGAATTTTTTTAAAGACAATAAACAATAGACAGTTTACTTCTGCCTAAAGCTGAGAGGAATTGGCTTAAATTGTTTCTTAAAAGTATTTTCTATTCTGTGCTGCTCTCATGAGAACTGAAACTCACAACCTGCTTCTGTAAATCTCTGGCTACACCATCTGTTTAGGCTGCCAGCGGGAACCCCTAATTCCGTGAAGCCTTGAAACGCTGCAGACGCGGTTACCTCTGCACTCAGGAGACTGAGGCAGGAAGACCAGGTGGTCAGGACTAGCCTTGGCTGTGCAGCAAGTTCCAGGCTGCCCTGGGATACTGGTGACCCTGTCTCAAGAAACAGCAGTAAGGGCTGGAGAGACATGGCTCACTTGTTAAGCATTGGCTGCTCTGTCAGAGGACCCAGCTTCAGTTCCCACTCAGCGAATGGCTCACAGTCAGTCATCTGTAATGCTTGTCCCAGAGGAGCTGACACCCATGCAGAGCAGCAGCAGTAGCCAGAGTTGAAAACAAAAATAATTCCTTGAGTGTCTCCACAAAGCCTAGAGATGTTGTTACCCAGAATGCCTCATCCTCTCCGAACATTTAGAGGCTGGTAAGCCCGGTGCCACAGCATTCAAACCCATTTCCACTGCCTTGAGACTGGGTGGGCCTTGACTGCTGGAGCCCATCCTGGGCTGTTCTCCACGCCTATTAACCTATGAGAATCCTCCCACACTCTACAAGTCAGAGAGGCTATGTACAGTGTCTGCTGCCCGAACCAGAGTGGGGCTGACCAGAAGAAAGGTCTCTAGTGTGGTTTGATGCCTCCAGAGGAGGTGCTGTCTAAACTCACGGCGCTCTGATTCCTTTAACAGACCCCCAGAACATGGATGTCGAATACACAGAAGTGGAAGTTTCCACCCTTGAGTCTCACCAAGGTAAGCAGCCATCTCCAGTGAGCGGGCCAGGCGGGGACTAAGAGCAGAGTGCTCTTCTCTGGGAGAGTCTTTGGGGGCGGCCTCTCCCCATCCCCCGCTGAGTGTTCCTTCAGAGGCCAGCCCCTCCCAGATGCACTGTGTTCCCAGAACCTGTGTGGACCAAACGTGTGTCAATCAAATGCATGCTTAAAATGGGGAACACGGACCGGATGGCTCAGTGGCTAAGAGCACAGACCGTTCTCCCAGAGAAACTGAGTTTGGTTCCCAGGATCAGGTAGCTCAAGACCACCTGTAACTCCAGCTCCAAGGGAACGCTCCCAGCGTCCTCTTCTGGTATCTGCAGGCATTGCACTTACATTTGCACAGAGCCCCGGCCGATACCACACACTGATGATGATGATGATGATGATGATGATGATGATGATGATGATGATGATGGGGGCGATGGGGAGGGACAATGTTTATGCTACTTACTTCGTTGCTGTGACCAAATGCTTGACAAAACCAATTTGAGGGAGGAGAGGTTTATTTGCTTTCCTATTGGAGGCAATGCAGTTCTTCATGGCATGGGAAGTATAGCTCAGACATGTTTTTAGATACTGTGTCCGGGGAAAGCAATGAATTCTGGGACTCGGCTACATTTGCCTTCTTTATGCAGCCTGGGACCACAGCCCATGACATGGTGCCAACCACATTTAGGGTGGCTCTTTTTACCTCAATTAGTCCAATTTAGACCACTCCCCCCCCCCAACACACACAGACAGACATACCTAGAGGTAAAGCTTCCTCGGTGATTCTAAATCCAGTCAAATTGGAGATTACCCATCACAGAGGCCTTTCCTCCGTAGAGGGACTTTTGGGGAAAGACTAGAGTCTCCTTTCCGTGTGGCGTGGGATCTGTGCCTTAGCTCTTTTTGTTGGGTGTGTGCTTCACTCCAGGGCAAGCGCCCGTAACTCCCCATCTTATTCAGTGCTGGGAGATGGACGCACAGGAGGTGTGGACGCACAGTAGGTGGGCCACAGCAGATACTCCAACACGGATCTCAGCCGTTTTGAGCACCAGAAACCATACCCACCTCCCGACCCTTTCCGTTCTTGGCCCACCCTTGCGCTCCTGTGTGCTTCCCAGGAAGTAGCCATCTTGAGCCTTCCGGCCCTGGAGGGCAGCTCCTTAGGACTGCTGCCATCTGTCTGTCTCCCTTGCGCTGAGGCTAACGCTGTGTGCTGTGCTCTCAGCCAAGCAACCCTGGGTAGATTTCCAGGCTGGGCTCGCCAATCATTAGCCGGAGCCGCGAGGTGATGGCGTCCTGAAGCCACCTCTTGCTGGATGATTCAGGACAGGTGCTGGAGTTTCTCTTCCTACTTTTACTGAGCCAGTCATCACTGTGGTTCCAAGTACCCCACAGCAGTTATAGATGTGAAACTTCCCAGTCAGGGGACATGACCTGTGCTACGCCATTGGCACTTCCCCGTGAACTCTGGTCAGAACAGTCTCCAGAGGCGTGGACTGGAGACTTTAATGTGCTTAGCTGTGTGGGCACCGGTGGTGTCCTGACTGGACCTGAGGGGTGGGAACGTGGGAAGCCTGATGCTTTGTCCTTTTTTTTGTTTTATTTTATAGTGAAGTGTTTGACTCATTTTGGTAGCCAATGGTGACGAAGACATAGAGGTGCCTGCCACTGTGTGAGACCCAGAGGCGTGGGTGTTCCCTCCCTGGTGTGCACATAGTAAGATACATGTGCATACCCAATCTTCCCAACACATGCAACCATATGCACACATACCATACATACATACATACATACATTTGTAAACAAACACATACATACATACATACGTACGTACGTACGTACATACGTAAACAAATACAAACTCAGGACCAGCAAGGAAGTGGCCCGAGGAAGAACAATACTGGCCACACAGACAGATGTGCTATTTATCACTGTGCAAGAGATAGTGGGTGTCGGTCGTGGATGATGTCTAGGTGTACTTTGAGACCCATCACAACCCATAGCCAGGACTGGGGAGCCAGAGTCCCCACATTTCTTGCTAGAGTAACTGCATGGATGGCTGTGGTGTTGAGGATGAGATCTGGTTTGTCTAGGTCAAGTCTAAGATGCTGGGGAGACACCCAGGAGCAGAAGCATGGGGTGGGGGTAAAGTCTGGAGCTCAGAGGCAAGCCTGTGTAGGCCAGAACGGATGAAGCTGTAGCCGGCTCAGTACCAGCTATCACTGGTCCAGCCTGGGCTTGGGATATCCTCCAATCACTGTCTCCTGGATGTGGCAATCCAGGTAACAGCTTTCCTCTTCCTAAGTGGAAGTGAGGTTAGAGGCAAGGGAAGGCGTTAGCCTGAGGGTAGGGTGACAAGATCAGGGTGGTCCACACTGTCCTCTCTGTTCTGGGCTGCCGCACTCTGCCGAGGCGGGTGAAGACTGATGGTGGAGGCACAGAGGCGGGTGAAGACTGATGGCGGAGGCACGGGGGACCGAATCGCTGCTCTCTGTCTTCAGAACGTCCTCAAGTCCCCTGTCACCCTGGGCTCTGACACCAGACTGGATGGGGACCAGGTCTGGGCAGGCAAAAGTCTGAGGGTTGTGCATGATACCCGCTCCTCGTGTGGAAGCGCACGTGTGTGCGCTGGGACTTAAGAAAGCTGAAGAGGAAGGAGGAAGCATCGCGGCCCCTGGGAAGGAAGGGCTCCGTTTCCCTTTCGTGGAGAGCGCGTCCTTGTATCTGGTATTCTTTTGCTTTCTTGAGGGTGTGGAGGGATTGACTAGCGGAAGTGGGGCAGTTCCTAGAATAGGGTGGGATCGTAGCAATGGCTTCCCTCGCGGGGCTCCGCCCGCAGCTGTCCCTCGCAGCCAAGCTATCAGTCACATTATCCAGCTTGCACAGGTTGCCGGGTGCCCAGCCAGGGCTCTGGGAAAGATTCTAGAATAAAGGTCATTTGGGTGGCAAGAGGCGCTTAGAGGATACAAGTGGTGTTTACTTTTCGCCGCTGCCTCCCCTTGTCGCAGAAGGACAGTGAGGCACTCAGATCTGGACCACTGGCGCTGGCCCCTCGTCCTCCCCTAAGCAGGGACGAGGGCACTGCTAGGTGAAGAGAGAAGGGCTTTGTGGGTTCAAGGCCGACGCTGACTTTGCATGAACGGTGCCTGCCTGCGGCCTGGTCCCCTGTTCTCAAGGTCTCTCATCCGTCACAGTTGGAGGAGGCTATGGGGACCCGGTCCAGATCTAATCCTGACTGGCAGCGAACCAAGTGGTCACTGGGGATGGAGGAGGGCGGGAAGGAACTCATTAAATCCCGATTTGCTGTCTGTTTGCTCCGAGGCTAATTGCTGGGAAAACCCCATGACGTAGAAGCCTTCTCTCTCGGGTAGCACAGAGAAAAACAGAAACCAAAATAGAGACCCATCAGGAAACGCCTCTGACAAGCTGAGACAAACAGCCCCCTGGCCTGGGCTAGTCATTAGCAGGCAGCTGCTGCCAAGGGGACGTTAGAGGGGGAAGGGCAGTGAGCAGCTGCACCCTGCTCCTCCCCCGCCCCCACGCCCTCTTACTGAGCTGGGCAAAACCAGGGGCAGCTATAGACCATGGGCACAGAATGACATGAGGTAGGCACAGACTGAAGCTACTGAGGTCCAGAGAATATTAGACTGTTGCCAAGGAGACCAGAAAGGTACCTGGGACAGTAGAGTTTACAAGATGTCCAGACTAACCCTACCCATGTTTGGCTGCCCAGCCCTCACCCCCACCCACCCCCATCCCAATTCATCCCCTTTCTGTCCTAGCTCCGTGTTAGGATAGGGCAGAGGAAGAACTGGCCTTGCTTCTCATAGATGACATCTTACAGAAGTTTTCACACAGTTAACTTTAGCTCTGTGTGTGTGTTGTATTGTGTGTGTTGGGGTACACATGCCCTTGAGCACATGCAGAAGTCACAGACTCTGATTTATGTCAGGTATGGTGTGTCACCGACTACCTTACTCTTTTGAGACAGTCTCCTGCTGATCCTGGATCTAGGCTGGCAGCCAGCAGGTCCTAGCAGTCAGTCCTCCGTCCCTAACAGTTGCTGGGCTTAGAGGCGCCTACAGCTCTGCCCCGGATTGTCTGGGATTTGAGTTCAGGATTCCAGCTCGGATTCTTAACGTTTGGACAGCAAGTGCTCTTATGCACTGAGCCATCTCCCAGCCCCGTGGTGTTTGTTTGTTGTTTGTTTGTTTGTTTGCACTGGGGCTTGAACCCAGAGCTTCGTCCATGCTGAGCTAGTGCTGTACCACTGAGCCACATCTTCAGCTCGTTGACACCCTTTGCACATCTGACTTCTCTGAAGCCTAGAGCCCCTGAAAGCTAGCACCAGCGCCACATTTCCCTCCTTAGCGGTTGAGAGCACACAGGAGCTGTGTACAGTCGCTGGATGGTCTTTTGGTGTATAGAAGGTCCCACAGCAGTTTGGAGATGCTTGGAGTTTCCGTCTCTGCTTGCGTGGGATCCTGCCGTTTCTCAACAGTTCTCTTAGGCAGATGTCCTTACACTGGGGAACGGGATCTCAGCTACTCTACGGAGCTGCAGCTCCTGCCTTGGGGAGTCACTTTGATTCCTTCTGCAATACCATCATCATTCTGGGTGCCCCAAGTTCTCCCGTGTGGCTGTGGACCACCCCTGGCCTTTCTCTGTCACGCAGGATTTGTACAGCCACCGACACCCAGTGTCTAATGAGGAACCTAGACTTTGATCCCACAGTCTACCTACCTTTCCTCCTGCAGTGTGCTGCTTATGACATAGACAGGAACTCTGGGAGGGGCCGACTGGGCCTCAACCTTCTGAAGTTCAAGGTCGGGCATGCTTCAGGGCATGGCCTGGTGCCTTCTTTCAGTATCCCCGAAGACAATGCTAAGGATAGCAAAGACTGACTGGAAGACCATGCAAAACCTGAGCGGTGGAGTGGGGTGGGGTGGGGTGGGGCATAAACTGGGCCTTTGCTCTATATGACCTTGGGAATCCACCGGGGCTGACAAGTATGGGAACAAAGAAAGTAAACATGCTTGGGGTAAACGCTCAGGGCAGAGAGTGCAAATATTGGGGGTGTATATGCAAATGACATATTTGCATATGCAAATGGCTGTTGGGGTGATGCATGTTCGAAGTCTGAGAGAAGTGGGGTAAGAGAAAGGACGCAGTCAGCAGTGGCTCAGGGTCCAGAGAAAGGAAGAGGCCACTGTAGGAGTGGCCTCACAGCAAAGTGAGAAAGCATCTTTGGTGCCGTTAGAACCCACGTGGGGTCCCAGGCATCTGCAATGAGAACAGCATGTGCAAGACATCTCAGACTATCTCAGGGAGACAGGAAGAGGAGGGGGCTAGCCCAAACCCCAGCTGTGCAAGGAGACTTCCTGGTCAATCCTGCAAATATCAGAAGCCTAGCATGTGTTCCAGTTTCCTCGGGGTCTCTGGGCATATGTATGCTTATACATGAATGCATTCCCAGTGCGAATGAGTCTAGATACTGTGTACAAATGTGTATACATGAGATACATGTCCTTAGGTGTAGTGTGTGCATATTCTGTGTGAGTGTACACACACCTGTATAGACACATCCTTGAACATATTTCAGTATGAAATAAACAGGTAGCCTTGCCTTCTATTCTGAAGGTCTAGCTCAGAGAATTATGACGCTGGCTACAGGTTCAAAACCATGCAGAGCTCTAAAAAAACACCCAAGTACCTAGGTGTAATGATGCAGGTCTCTAATCCCAGGATTTGGGAGGTGAAAGCTGGAGGATCAGGAGTTCAAGGCCAGCCTGGGCTACACAGCAAATTCAAGGCCAGCCTGGGCTACTTAAAACTGTCTCAAGCAACAATAACAAAACAGAACAAAGAAACAAACAAGCAAAAACACAGAACAAACCTGTGCCAGGATTGGCCCCCAGTGTGCTTCACTTAGTCTCTAGGGAACCTAGAGGTTGACCCCAAAGGCAGCCAGCTCAGCAAGCTCTACCTGCAAGTGGCTGTTGCCCCAGCTGATCTGTATGACTGTTGCTGACGCCAGGCTCCAACCCAGACCTCAGGATCCAATTCTAATTCTTAGGATCCAGCCGCCCCAGTGGTTGTGAGGCTGTACATAGCCTAGCCCTGACAGGCAGAGCAGCTGGCATAGGGTCTCCGAGGCAGGGAAAGAGGGATGAGGTCACTGGCCTGAGGACCTTGGGGCTATGCAGTCTCCCTGCAGCTAGGCTCGCCATGCAGTGGCCTGTGGACATAAACGTTCAGTCTCAAGGAGCCTGTGGTTAGGTCCGAACTTCTGAAGCTGGAGAATGCTATGCTCTGTGATGCTTCTGGACAGGGCCGTGTTGGGTGGCGGATAGGTACAGCAGTGGGCTAGCCTGGGGCTCTAAGGCAGCTACTGACCTGTGCCTGGTTCCCTTTCCAGCTCTGGGAACGAGAGCCACAGAGACGGTGTACAGTGAAATCCGGAAGGTCGACCCTAGTGAGTGAGGGGCCCCTGATCCTCAGAGTGGGAGGGCCTGTGCTAGAATCACGATCCGGGGACTCGAGAGTGGGCAGAGGGAGGGGGAAAGTCAAGAAGAGCATCAACTCTTTCTCTCCTCCCCCCCTTTTGGGTTTTTGAGACAGGGTTTCTCTGTGTAGCCCTGGCTGTCCTGGAACTCCTCTGTAGACCAGTCAGGCCTCAAACTCAGAGATCCACCTGGTTCTGCCTCCTGAGTGCTGGGATTAAAGGTGTGGGACTCCTGTATTAAGGGTTCGACTCGCTGGGGCGGTGGTGGGGCACGCCTTTAATCCCAGCGCCTGGGAGACAGAGGCAGGTGGATTTCTGAGTTCGAGGCCAGCCTGGTCTACAGAGTGAGTTCCAGGACAGCCAGGGCTACAAAGAGAAACCCTGTCTCAAAAAACCAAAAAAAAAAAAAAAAGAGCAGGGAGAGAGAAAATCCAGAAATCCACGGTGTGCGCAGAGGGAGACAGGGAAGGTGTGTGTGAGCAGCTGGCGCTGGCTGGGTGGGGGGAAGGGTCGTAGCAGAAGCTCCCCTCTCACAGTCTTTCTTAGCAGAAGCTCCCCCTCTCACAGTCTTTGTGAAATCTTCAGTGGCACTCCAGGGCAGGCTGTTTAAGGAAATGGCTCATAGGGCGGAGTTTTGGCTCTGAAATCCCGGTCCCCTGAGAGGTTCAAAGGAAGGCCACTCCCCTAGATAAGCAGAAGGGCTTAAGCAGGACAGCCTCCAGGGAGCAGCCCCCCCCCTTCAAGGGGCCCTCGGAGAGATTTGGGGGAGCTTCACAAAGAAGCAGGAGGGAGCTTGCAATGGGGAGGTTGTGCTGTTTGCAATCTCGGCTTTAGAGTTTACCTTCTTTTCCTGTATTGTTATAAAATGTACATAAAAATGCTTTGGCCATTTCCCAATAGTCAGGCAGCTAATATAGTGTCCTTTACGTCCTTTGATGCTGTTGGGCAGCCAGGGTTCCCACCACCCATTGCCCCAAATCTTCATCTTCCCCATCCCTTAACCAATAACTCCATCCCCACCGCTGCTGCCCCAGCCGCTGGTCACCACCATCCTGTGAATTTGGCTCACCGCACCATACCTTGTCTGTGAATTTAGCCACCCTTGGTCATTTCATCTGTCAAATGAAGACACTGAACCAGCGGGTTTAAGCTCTCTTTTAATTGCAACACTTCAAGAGTCCCAGGGTTGCACTGGCTAGGTCAGTGGGTCAAGCCTGACAGCCTGAGTTTGAACCCTGTGATTCACATGGTGGAAGGAGAAACTGAACCCCGAAAGCTGTCCTCGGACCTCCAGATGAGCCTGGCAGTACATGCACCTCACCACCCAAATTAAGTAAATAAATGGAATAAAAATAAATGCCTGGCGGCGGTGGTGTACTCGCCTTTGATACCAGTGTCCTGAGGCAGAGGCCGGCAGAACTCTGGGTTTGAGGCTTGCCTGGAGTACAGACAGCCGTAGCTACGCAGAGAAATCCAGTCTTGAAAAACAAAACAAAAAGATTTAAAAAAAAAATTGGAAAGAATAAATAAGCCAGGCATGGTGGTGTTCACCTTTAATTCCAGTATTCAGGAGGTGGATTTCTATGGGTTCAAGTGTAGCCGGGTCTATAAAAACATTTCAGACCAGTCAGAGCCACTAAGCCAAGCCAACTAAGTAATTAATTAATAAAAAAAAATCATTTCAGGTTCCTGGCATTTGGAAATGGAGACCATCTTCTCAGTCTTGGACCCTCTAGCTCTGTCCACCTGGACGTGTGGGGCGTAGTCACTTTAAAGGTTAATCGTCAGCTCACCCTCATCTCTCTGTGGGCACTCAGATTCTATAGATATTTTCAGGGCTTCCTGGATCTTAGGGTCTGCCTTTCTTCGTTTCTCTGGAGTTCACACAGGCCAGAATCCAGTCTGGACGGTTCTTTGTGCCATTGTGATGGAAGGCACCAGAGCAGGGCTCTCTGGCTTTGGCTCTGGTCAGACAGATGGATAGAGTGACCCTCGCATAGGAGCTACTATAAAAGTAGGCAGAGAGACACTACAGTGAATCTTTGGGGGGGGGGCGCGGTAAGGGCTGTGATAGGTCAGTAGCATCTGCAAAATGCCTTCTACCTCAAACATTCAGAACCTGCTGAGGGTCTGCCAAGTCTCTGTGCAGCCCACTAACACTGTCTTGCCCCAGCAATTAACTCTTAGGTAAGAGCCTCTTAGGCACAGGCAGGTGGATCTCTGAGTTCAAGGCTAGGCTGGTTTACAGAGGGAGTTCCAGGGCAGCCAGGGCTGCACGGAGAAACCCTGTCTCGGAAAAATACAAACAGAGGCACATAACAAAACAAAATGGACACCTCTGGACCTTTGAACTTGTCTGATCTTTCCAGTTTGCTACATGAGCCACTAATGCCAGCTTGTCCCCTGGCTGTTTGTGAGGCGAGGGCAGGCAGAGGGCAGGCATTCTCAGAACTAACAAAGTCGAGCTAAGCAAGCTGCCCCAGGTGGTGTAGATAGGAAGTTCAAGTCCGGCCTAGTCCTCTTGAGACCCTGTTCAGAGAGAGAGGGAGAGGGCGACAGAGGGAGGGAAGGAGGGAGCAAGAGAGGAAGGGAGGGAGGGGAAAGGAGGAGGAATCTAGAAATCTAGAAAGGCCAAAGGAAAGGAGAGAATGTCCATTGGTTACAACCAGAACAAGCTAAGAAACAGTCCTTCAGTAATCTGTGTGGGTTTTTTTTGTTGTTGTTTGTGTTTGTTTGGTTTTTTTGGGGATGTTGTTGATTGAATAATATTCAGTTTTCGGTGGAGGAGTGGGGCTGATGCTGTTGATCACCCCTCACCCTCCGTGATCTATTGATTAATAGATGATTGATCGATTGATTGGTGTTGGGGATGGAAGCCAGGCCTCTTGTCCGCTAAGCACCCCCTCTGCCCCTGCGCCACATTTCCCAGTCCTTCCTCATAGCTTAGATGCAAATTTAACCTTTCAGGGTTCTAAAAGTTATTTTTCCCTTTTAATTAAAAAAAAAATTAGCTGGGCTGTGGTGCACACCCCCAGCACCCCCAGCACCCCAGCACTCACTCGGGAGGCAGAGGCAGTGGGATCTCTGTGAGTTTGAGGACAGAGCGAGTTCTGGGACAGCCAGGGCTACACAAAGAAACTCTGTCTTGAAAACAAACAAACAAACAAACAAACACTTCATGTGTGTGCCATGTTGGTCCCTGGTACCACAAAGGCTGAAGGCTGAGTCAGATGCCCTGGGACTGGAATTACAGGTGTTTAGTTGTGAGAAGCCACAAGGATGCTGAGACTCGAACCTGGGTCCTCTGGAAGAGCAGTCAGTGCTCTGAACCACCGAGCCACCTCTCCAAGTCTTTATGTCTTCTTTTATGTTACTTGCCTGAGGTTAGGATTCACAAGCCTCAGTCAGTGGCTCTAGTTCAGGTTTATGAATGAATTACCTTACCAGAAGAGGGGAAAGTTGAATGTCTGTGTGTGGTGAACTGTAAGAGAAAGTAGGCCAGGCCGAGGCTGGATACATTCCTGTCTGTCACTTAACCAGGACACTTAACTCTGGACTCCGTTGACCTCATACTTAATGCAGGATAACTGTGAGCTCTGGCGGTGGGGTTGTTTTACAGTGGTAACCTGCTATGCTGGAGAGGTGGCCCCCCAGGACCTCAGGCATGTCAGTTAGATGACTGAGTCACACTGAGTCACACCCCCATCTCAGCACCCATTCACAGCTGCTACAGGTTGGTGTAGGGAGGGCAGTCCCGATGAGTCTGGTGGGGAGGAGTCAGGGATGCTGGAAAACATCTCCCGGTGCACAGTCAGTCTCTCCCGAGAGCTGTCTGCAGGGCCGACCCAGAGAAGCCTGGCTTAGACAGCACCGTCTTCTAGGCCTGTGCACCAGGGGAGCTAGCTCCCTCAGACACCAGCTCTAAAACAGTTCAAATTAACCTCCAACTCACAATCCTCCTGTGGTAGCCTCTCAGATGGTAGCATTACAGTTGTGCGCCACCAGTCCCAGCCAGGATGTTTGAAAGGCGCTCAGGGTGAAGGTGGGCAACAATCCCCAGCCTTTCTCGCATTCCTCACTGCTCCATACAACAGTGATTGCGCCCAGGTCAGCCATGACAGGAAGCATCATCGAGAAAGAACCTAACCTGAGGCAGGAGGATTGCTGTGAGTCTGGGGCCAGACTGGGCCAGGCTTAGACCCTGTATCAATTTAAATAAAGGAGGGGAAGTCTCTCAGCAGGAAGCCACCATGTCTAAGGGTGGGACACTCTCTGGTCACTGAGCCCTGGGCTTCATCTTGGCCTTTTCCCACTCCTAGAACTCTGAGCAATACATTTCTGTTGTTTCTGCATTTAAAAAGGAAAAAATAGGAGGGTGTGTATGTGTGTGCCTGGCTAAGTCCCCTCTGAAAGGAGAGAAGAACACTTGAAAGTCGGTTCCCACCCATCCTGTATGGCTCAAAGCCAGCTGGGCCAACAGGTACTGCTGGGGTGGCACTTCCTGCCTGAACATGCGCGCCCAGGAGAGAGTGAGCGCCTTATGCCATGCCCACTGTAACGTTACCCACCCAAGAAACATTCTCCAAGTGGGCACAGACTTGTCCCCATCGGTACTGCTTCTCACATGCAGGGTTTTCACAGCTCATGTTTTGTTTCTGGTTCTGGGCTGGGTGGGGAAAGCCAGAGCACGGGGCTCTGTCCCGCTGCCCCTGTGGAGACGCTGGCCAGGAGGTGCTGTCATGGCCTCCCTCAGTGCACGGAGGCTGACAGAGTGGCTGCTCTGTGCCTCGGTTGATGAACAGACTTTCAAGAAGCCAACTGCCTTGGCCCCAGCTAGAATAGAAGAGGGACCCCTTAGCGACGGTGGCTGGCTCCTGTTCCTTCTAACTAGGAACAGTGGTATATTATAGGACAGGGGTTGAAGGGGGGGTAGACTTGGGGAACGCAGGTCTTTATTTGTTTGTTGTTTTGTGACAGAGCTTGGAACTCTTGGCAATCCTCCTGCCTTGCAGCTTGAGTGTTGGATTCACAGAGAGAGCCACCATACAAGGCTTAAAGGGTTTTGTTTGTTTGTTTGTTTGTTGTTGTTTGTTAAGATTTTTTGGTTTTGCCTTCTGTCTTTCTCTCATTTCTCCTTTTCCAACCTCTTCTTCCTCTCTGTCTATCTCTCCCTCTCTCTCTCTGAGGATGACCTTGAACTTCTGACCTTCCTGCCTCCCCTCCCTTTAGAAGCCTGTGCTGCCACACCAATTTATCTGATACTGGGGGTCACGTGCAGGACTTCACGCATTCCAGGCAAGCACGTTACCAGCTGCACTGCACCCTTGTTCTTGGCTTTGCCACCGTGACCTTTACCATCTGTCCGAGCAGCCACCGACCCCCTAACCACTCCCTGCCCCGCCCCCAGCACCTCATGGGAACCTTTTCCCCAGAGAGCAGATGAGGCATCCATTGCTGTGTTTCCACGGGCCCTGGAGAATCAGTTCCAACACAGAGTTGCTGGGATGGGCGGGAGGCTGATCCTGGCCAAAGAGGCCCGTCATGCCCCGGCCGTCCACCATCCATCAGGGGTGATGCGTGGCTCCCACTGATACAGGCAGTGCTGTGATGTGATCCTTCCACGCAGGGCTTCCTGCTCTCTGCTCTCTGCTCTCCCCACTTCTGGGCTTTTGGCAGAGGCCGTGGGCACAACGGCGGCCTGGCAGGGCAGCCGGGCACAGTGTGCATTCTGACAAAAGGATTCGCTAGATGAGCCTCGCCCGGGAAAGGGAAATGGCTGGCTCTGCCCTCAGGCAGTTTGGCCATGGATGCCAAGAGCCTGAGTTATCCTCGTGCCTTCTCCTCCTCCTCACCCTCCTCCTCCTCACCCTCCTCCTCCTCCTCCTCCTCCTCCTTCTCCTCCTCCTCCAGCCTCACTCCCAGGAATGGGCAGACAGTGTAAAATCAACTGTGGGAATAGGTTTGCTGACAAAGATATTGGTGACATTATTTATTTAAGACAGCAAAAACCTAGAAAGAACCTCTTTTGTTTTTAAGTTTCGTTTATGTGTATGGGGGTCCTGACTGTGTACATGTCTGTGGACCATGTGTGTGCCTGGTGCCCAATGAGGCCAGCAGAACGTGTCAGATGCCCTAAGATTAAAATTCTAGACAGTCATGAACTACCACGTGGGTACTGGAAATCGAACCCAGGTCCTCTGGAAGGGTAGCCAGTGTCCTTAAGCACTGAGCCGTCTCTCCAGCCCCAGAACCTAACTTTTTAAAGTTAGGAACCTGGAGCCAGGCGTGGTGGCGCATGCCTGTAATCCCAGCACTTGGGAGGCAGAGGCAGGCAGATTTCTGAGTTCGAGGCCAGCCTGGTCTACAGAGTGAGTTCCAGGACAGCCAGAGCTACACAGAGAAACCCTGTCTCGAAAAACCAAAAAAAAAAAAAAAAAAAAAAAAAAAGTTAGGAACCTGGTTAAGCAATCAGCTGTGTTGCCACTTGACTTGATGGCGTAGCTACTTGGACAGTTGCGTTCGAGAACGGTCTTGAAAGTCCTTATAAAACCACACTGCTTGAAAGGACAGGGTAGAAAGAACCTGTCACAGGCCCGTCGCCCTATCTTCCCCTGACCCTCCCCAACCAACAGTCCACTCTGAACTCTGCTGGGGGACGGTGGGAGGGGCCCAAAGCCGGGGTTGAGGGGGAAGGGTGGGAACAGAGATCACTTTTATTTGCAACTTTCTAACTTCCTGTTAATTCTCTATTTTTCTCTACTAATTAAAAATCTTTAAAATGCCAAATGAGAAGCCAGGCATGGTGCGACACCCATTCCTTCAGTCCTAGCACTCTGGAGGCAGGGGCAGAGGCAGGAGGATTTCTGGGAGTTTGAGGATAGTTTTGAACAGATAGCTCAAGGACACCCAGAGCCACATTGTGAGTTCCTGTCTTAAGAAAAGAAAAGCCAAAGGGCCGGTGTAGTTGGTAGAATTCTTGCCTCGAATGCATCAAGGCCTGTACTTCATTCTTAGCCTCCCATGAACTGTGTGTGTGGTAGTTCATGCCTGCGGCTGAGAGATGAAAGGCTCAAGATTATCCTGAACTATCTAGTGAGCTAAGAGGCCAGCCTGGGCTACATGAAACCCTGCTTCCAAAAAAGCAAGGCAGGCACACACAAAAAAAGTCTACATGCCTGTCTCATGGCCTAGAAGATCCCAGGAACTTGCCTAGGGACAAAAGGCCATCAGCAGGTGGCCTGAGACCCCTTACACACTAGCACCCCCCCACACACACCCCTGCTCCCCATGTGCCTCCTTGTTCAACTCTGGCAGCAGACCCTGCTTGAGGCTACCCCACCCTGCACGCTCACGCCTGTGCCGTCTTTGTTTTGCAGATTTCATGGAAAACCGATACTCTGTAAGTACACACGTCTCACACACACTATGTTACAAATGTAGAAATGCTCTGGGGAGCTTAGTAGTAGCTCATAGGTGAATCACCACCCTGAGGATTGTTGTAAACGTTTGAAGCCTCCCTTGGCTACGGAGTTACTTTTCAGGACTGCAGTGTGTGACTGGGTTTTGTTGCTGTGGCTTTACAGAAGTGTTTTATAGAACAATGAACTATTTCCCAATGTGTCCAGGGTCTGCTTTCTACTAATTTCCCCCAGCTCTTCGTTCTAACCTGGCCCATTTGAGACCAGAAACCCTGGCGACCTCTGGCAGTCTAAGCCAGACCCAGTACTGCTTCTCTCTTCCCGTTTATACCATTACAGCTCAGCCTGTATGGGGAGAGGGGCCCTGGGAACCCTCCTGTGTAGTTAAAGAATCTCAGGCCGAGCGGCGGTGGTGGCGCACGCCTGTAATCCCAGCACTTGGGAGGCAGAGGCAGGCGGATTTCTGAGTTCAAGGCCAGCCTGGTCTACAGAGTGAGTTCCAGGACAGCCAGGGCTACACAGAGAAACCCTGTCTTGAAACAAACAAACAAACAAACAAACAAACAAAAAAGAGTCTTGGGCATAGCAAGGGATACACACTTGAAAGAGGATTGTGAACTCTAGGCTAGTTTGGACTCCACACTAAATCCCTGATGAGAGAGGAGAGAGGAGAGGAAAAAGGGGAAGAGAAGAGAGATGACGAGGGGAGGGGTAGGGAGCTAGGGCAGTTGGTGACATGCTTATACGGGGATCTGAGTTTAATCCTACAACCCAATGTGAAAAATTCAGTTGTAGTGGCATATATGTGTGTCCCGGTCCTAGGGAGGCGAAGACAGGTGTGGATCCCTGGAACTTGCCGGCCTACTTGGTGAGCTTGAGGCCAATGTGAGACCTTGTTGAAAGAAGGGAAGGAAGAAAGGAAAGGAAAGAAAAAGAAAAAGAACAGTTCTTAAGGAATGACGTCTGAAATTGACGTCTGGCTTCTATACACACATGGACACACTCACAAAGGAATACTCGTACGCAGGCATCGTGCACACACACACACACACACACACACACAGTCACACAAAAGGACACACAAAAAAGGCAGGAGGGAGGGAGGGGAAGGACTTAAGTTCAACCCATGCACAACCCACCACCTTCCGGTTCCCAGCCTGTCTGTGGATACCCAGCAGCACAGGGGTTAACAGGGCAGCTATTATCTTTAAAAAAAAAAAAAAAAAAAAAAAAAAAAGAGGAACTGGCCTCTGAACTGGTCTTTTGGGTCTGGGAGAAACTTCCAGCAAGACTTCTGTATCCTTCAGTGGGCCCCTGGCTTCCTTTGTTTTGCTGGGCTGAATTCTTGTTAAACAGGCTCATTATGCTCTGGACAGACAGGAAGGCGCTGACATTCTCTATACGGAGGAAGGCTGTCCGTTCTAGGAGAAGAGGAATGAAATGAACCTCGCCCGCACCCGTTCGGGCCACTGAAATCACTGTTGTGTCCGAAGGGAGCCTATTTCTTTTCTGTTTTTGAAAGATTTATTTATGTATTATATGTAAGTACACTGTAGCTGTCTTCAGACACCAGAAGAGGGCATCAGATCTCATTATGGATAGTTGTGAGCCACCATGTGGGTGCTGGGATTTGAACTCAAGACCTTTGGAAGAACAGTCGGTGCTCTTACCCGCTGAGCCATCTCTCCAGCCCAGGAGCCTATTTCATAGATGAAGCAATAGAGGTCTGGCTGGGCAGTGTTGGCGCACACCTTTAATCCCAGCGCTTGGGAGGCAGAGGCAGGCGAATTTCTGCATTCGAGGCCAGCCTGGTCTACAGAGTGAGTTCCAGGACAGCCAGGACTACACAGAGAAATCCTGTCTCGAAAAACCAAAAAAAAGAAAGAAAGAAGGAAAAAGAAAAAAGAAAGGAAGGAGAGAAGAGAAGAGAAGAGAAGAGAAGAGAAAAGGAAAGAAAAGGAAAGGAAAGGAAAGAGAAGAGAAGAGAAGAAAAGAAAAGAAAAGAAAAGAAAAGAAAAAAGAAAAGAAAAGAAAAGAAAAGAAAAGAAAAGAAAAGAAAAGAAAAGAAAAGAAAAGAAAAGGTCTGGTTAAAAAAAAAGCTCGTCCAGAATTGCCCAGTAGCAGAAACAGAGACAAAGTCTCCAAAAGCCCTGGCCTGTGCTTTGTCCTCACTGTTAAGAAGTGACGGGAGGCTGGGCGGTGGTGGCACACGCCTGTAATCCCAGCA
>OZ030015.1:90817148-90857148 GCA_964023405.1 Apodemus agrarius | reverse complement strand
ACAAGCGGAACACTTTGTTTCCGCATGGCAAAATCAAATTAAAATGCCTTTGTGCTTTTCCCTCCGTGGCCTCTGAGCTGCCTCCCTGGATTTCTGCCTGGTAAGCCCTGTGTCCCTCCTCCTCCAATGGGAGTAATTTAAGATTTGTAGGTTGTCTCAAATGGGGATAATAGGCTTCGTTAGTTGGAGCTCAAATTCACCATTGAAAGACCAGTCCAAGCTGGTCTTGTCTACTTATTAGAAAGTGGGAGGGGGAGTTTAGCTCTTTGGAATCCAAAAATCCAATCATTGTTCTAGAAAGCCTTCTATCCAGCTGGTAGTCTATAAACACCATTACCCTTCCAGGCACGTCTGGGACTCTATGCCAAGCATCTAAAAGGAGATACTACCAAAATACTAGCAGAGGTAATGGTGGCTACACCTGTCAACCCTGCGGAGAACTCTGCCAGCCATTTGTGTTTGATTCAAGAACACACTCTCTGTGGGGTGGGAGCACAAACAACCAGGTGCAATCTTTCTTTGTCCCCCTCCCTCCTTCTCTCCATCCCTCCCTCCTCCTCTCCATCCCTCCATCCCTCCATCCCTCCTCCATTTTCCTGAGGCCAGAAATCTCGCTCCGGCTGGCCTGGAAATCACTACGTAACCCGGGCCAGCACCACGCTTACAGCAATTGTCCTGCCTCTGCCTCCTGAGTGCTGGGATTCAGGCATGGTCTGCCATCTTAGCTTCAAATAATGGCCTTTCCGTGTGACAGCAGCGGTGGGAAGCATGACAGAGGGCATCAGACCTCTCACGGGAGCACTGAAGATGAGCTGCAGCCGAGACTCTGGCCGATGAGGGCAGCTGGGGGCGGGGAAGGGCAGGCTCTGCAGAGGAGCAGCATGCACAAGGGCCGCGGGTGTCTAAGGACACTCCTTTGTGAGTCTCGGGGATGTGACATGATCGGGGGTTTATCCAACACCTCCATACAGCTTCCCGAGCCCCTGTGACACCTGTCCCCTGTAGTCCTTGGCCCAGAATCACGAAGGTCATTCTGAGAGTGATGGCCCTGTCCTTGTCTCCCTAAATAAGGAGCTTGGGGGTGTGACCGCTCTTCTGGCAGCCAGCAAGCTCGGGCTTGGCTCTGCTGCCCGATCTGCTCTCCTCGTGGGAGAGAGAATCCCAGCTGTCCCTGGAGGCCGCGAGTGAGCAGACTTGTCTCTTGTTGGGTGATGGCGATTCCAGTCTCTGGGGTCTCTCTCCACACTGCTCCCCCGGTGGCGGTGAGAACTGCAGGGCTGTCAAGCTGCTCGGTGACTCTATCATCTGTCTGTCCATTTATTTATCCGTCTTTCTACCCTCATCCTTTCTATGTATCTATCTATTATCTAGCTTCTATCATCTATCTATCTATCCATCTATCTATCTATCTATCTATCTATCTATCCATCCATCCATCCATCTATCTTTTATCTACCTAGTATATATGTGTACACTCACCTACTACAGTATGCATATTAAGGTCGAAGGACAACTCCTTGGAAGTTAGTTTTCTCCTTCTACTATGTGGGTCCCAAGGATTGAACTCAAATCCCCGGTGCTTTGAGCAAGGCTTTACTTCCATGAGTCATCTCACCAGCCCAGGCCCGTTGGTCTTTACGATTGGCTCACCTCCTTCCTAGACTGCCCAGCATTAGCGTGGTTGAGAATGAAGTAAAAAACCAAAGCGTGTCCCACAGTAACCTCCCAGGTAGCTAAGAGGTTCCGTGGGGACTGAAGGGGGCTACAGACACACTGCCCGCTGCAGTTCCCACTAGCAAAATGTGGGTCAAATTGCTCCGTTAGGGTGGGAAACCTATTAACAGAGAGTCTAGCAGCAGGAGTGGAGCCTGGGCAGGAGATTCAGGTAGGACCTTCAGCTGCATTCACTGGAGGGGACAGGAAAGGAGATATAGGAGAAATCTTGTTTCCAGGTAACTGGTCCCAGGAGAAAGCAATTGTGACATCCGAGGATCTTGTAGGAGGGAACGCACACTCAGGACATAACACACAGGAAATCTATGCCCGTGTTACCTAGATAGCTAAAAACTCTGTATCAATGTAGTTGGAGCAGCCTCGGGGCTACCTCTACCGCCGCTCTCTGGGACACAGCGCCACCTACAGGAAAGCCCTTGCATCAACTCTGGGCCTATTAAGGCCAGTCTGAGGGTTCTGTGACACGCAGCTTTTATGTGGTGATTGCTGATAACAAACAGAGATGAAATAATCCATCATCTGGGGCCAGCCCTTTCCAGCAAGCCCCTGTCAGTAATTTGGACAGGTGTTAACTATACCCATTTGACAGATGGAAAAACCTGGTTCCTGAAAGCTAGAATCATCCAGACAGCAGGTAGTAGAACCGGGCAGGATTGCAGCTGGGGCCCCATGCGCTGTTCTCTCCCACACAGAAAACAAGAAAAGAGAGGTATGTGGTAAGTGGAAAATGGAACAAAAGTCTGAGGCTTGGAGGGTCTCAAGAGCCAGAATTTGTGACTTGGTTGGGTTGATGATTCCCGTGACAAGTTACACCCACTCCAGCCAGAGAGTAGAACTGTCCCCAGACAGAACAGCTCGTTACAGCACGCAGAGAATTGAGCTACTTAGAAAGGACTGTTGAGGTGGGGTGCGTGGATTTTTTTAAAGCATCTCAAAAGCTGGCAAGATAATTGAGGACATTATTCACACACACACACACACACACACACACACACACACACTTCCAGAGCTTGTCTCGGCAACAAGCAAGTCCTTGTCAGCCAGAACTCAGGCCAAGGCTGTCTTCTCAAATGGGAAGGAGATATTCAAGCTGTCTAAATTCACCAATTTTCCTGAACTGTGAAACCTATCATTCCCTGAGCTGTGTTCTGTTACCTGGCCTTTCAGATTCCTGAGTTCATATTTAAGTACTGTCAAAAAAAAAAAAGTCTAGGGGCCCATTCGGGTCAACACTGGTGGTTAGTGTTCAGTCAGCAACGTGTGAGGTGACCACTCAGAGGCGGGTCATAGTGACTATCTCTGGAACACCTCTGTCCACTGTTGTAGCTTGCTTTTCTGTTGCTATGACAAACACCATGACCAAAAAGCAGCTTGAGGGAAGAAGGGATTTATTTGGGCTTACTCTTCCAGGCCCCAGTCCGTCATTGATGGAAGCTAGAGCAGAAACAAAAGCAGGAACTCAAAGCAGAATCCAGAGAGGAAGTCTGTCTGCTGGCTCGCACAACAGCTCGTGCTGAAATAGCTTTCTTCTAGTTACGTTTTTTAAAGATTTACTTTCACTTTATTATGTGTATGTGTTTATGTGACCCTATGGCATGTGTGAGCCAATACTTGAAGAGACCAGAAGGGGGCATCTGAGTCCCTGTAGATGGGGTTACAGGCAGCTGTACTATGTAAGTTGTAAGGCAGATGCTAGGAACCAAGCTTGGGTCTTCTGGGAGAGCCGTGTCTCCAGCTCTCAGCTCGCTGTCTCACACAGCCTAGGGATGGCGCTGCCCACAGTGGGCTGGGCTCTCCAACATCGCTCATCAGTGAAGACAATGCCTCACAGACCTGGCCATAGCCAAGCTGATTAATTCTCCAGTTAAGGTGCCCTCTTTCCAGGTGACCCTTGGGTGTGCCATGCTGGCAATAAAGACAACCAGCTACCAGGTGGCACATCCTTTCTTATCTATGCATGGAGCCTCAGACGTGGCTTGACAAGCCCCAGCAACTTAACTGTTTTGTTTTGAAGATTTATTTATTTTATTTTTATGACTACACTGTCACTGTCTTCAGACACACCAGAAGAGGGCATCAGATCCCATTACAGATGGTTGTGAGCCACCATGTGGTTGCTGGGATTTGAACTCAGGACCTCTGGAAGAGCAGTCAGTGCTCTTAACCACTGAACCATCTCTCCAGTCCTCACTGATTATCTATCCTGCAGCTTTGTTCTGCTAAATACCCTCCGTATTTATGCTCCCCAGTTGGCCAACGGCATTTAGTAATTGCCCACTGAATACACATCACTAGTATGTTTGTTTAGTGGTGCAAAGAAAATAAATTCTTCTTTGGGATGCTGGTCTCCTTGGGGCCTTCAGATGACTAGATAATACATATTAACAGTCACTATGTACAAAAGAGATGTCTGAGAACACACACGTCTGAGAGTAGATGCCCACTGGAGAATTTCTACAGTTGGTTAAAAATGAGAAAGAAAACAAGTTACATTGCTCTGGGGTCTCTCTATCTCACTCAACCAGGGAACAAAGAGTACTTTAGTTTTGAAGCACGGGCGCTTTAGCTTGATACGTGACACACGTCTGCAATGCTGAGTATTTTAAGGGCTGGTAGAGACCAGCGACCGCGTTTACAGTGACCGCCCTTCTTCTGCTGGAAGACCCGCCAAAGGGAGGAACGACTGCCCTCAGGCTCCTCTCCGAGGGCTCTTCAAACTCATAGCCCAAAAAGAGAGACTTAAGGGATGTCCCCACGCCAGGGCCCGCAATCTCAGGTTCATACCCCAGCTCCCCTCGCACGTTCCAAGACAAATGTCCAGGAGGCGGTGAAGACAGCTTAGCAGTTAGGTGGTTGCCAGCAAGCATGAGGACTTGAGTTCGGATCCCCAGAAACCACATAAAACCTGGACGCAACGATGGGGGGGGGGTGTTCCCTGGGGCTTGCTAACCAGCTAGCCAAATCCACGAGCATCAGGCTTAGTGAGAGACACTGTCTCAAAAACTAAGGGGAGAGCAACAGAGGAAGACAGTCAGTGTTGACCTCTGACCTATATTTGCACGTGCATACACATGCACACACACACACACACACACACACACACACACACAAAACCAGGTATAAGCACACATACATCAAAAAAAAAACAAAGAAGTTATCTATCCTTTGGCGCATCTGTTTCCCCTAAAAGTCATTTACCGTCCTCATGTTCTACATCCTCTCCCTGCCGCTGCCCTCTGAAGGCGGCGTACAGATGTGAGGCCTAACTGGGTGACAACCCTCCTGCCGTTCACCTGTCCACGTTAGCTCCGTGTGCACCTGGCAAGGCTGTCTATCTGCTTCACTCGCCGGCCCATTCCAGCAACCCTTCCAAGGGGCGGGTCCTCTCACCCCTACAACTCCACTAATGAACTTACCAGATGTTTGCTGAATAGCCTCCCGCCTGCCCTCAGGTTAATCCTGGGAGAGGACTTTGCAAAAGCACAGGAGCCTTTTTCTTAAATTCTTCTCTCATAGATTGTATCCTGAACACAGGTTCCTATCCTTCCTCCCCTGTTAGTCCCCCCCCTCCTCCCATCGACTCCTCCATTTCTCTTCCAAAAAAAAAAAAAAAAAAAAAAAGTGGGTGTCCCATGGATATCAACCAAACATGACACATAAAGCCGCAGTAAGAGTAGGCACCACCCTTCCTGTTTAAGGCTGGAAGAGCAACCCAGTAAGAAGGAAAGGGCCCCAAAAGCAGCGTCAGAAACAGCCCCCCACCCACTCTCCTCCCCACTCTCACTGTTAAGAATCCTGGAAGAAGACCACAGTACACAACTGTAACATATGCAGAGGGCCTGGTCAGACCCAGGCAGGCTCCAGTCACCGTGAGCCCCTGTGAGCCCTGGCTTAGCTGGTTCTGTGGGCTTTCTTTGCTGTCCCTGTCTCCTCCGGTTCCCGCAGTCCTCCCTCCCTGTCCTCCACAGCATTCCCAGAGCTCCCCCTGTTTGGCTGTGGATGTCTCAGTGAGCACAGGCTCTCAGATCTGACAGCACCGTGGGGAGACTAGATCCATTTTTTAATGCAAATTACAGAACAGAACAGGAGGCACCGTCCATCCCGACTCATGAGGAAATGGGACTCCTGGGAGATTGTGAGAAAGAGTCTCCCCGGTGGAAGGGGAGCATCCCTCTCCTGCAGTCCCACCTGCCTGTTGTCCGTCTCCACCCATACCGAGAGAGAAGAAAGCCACGCTGGGACCAACCCTGTGCCACTTTGGTGCCATATCTGAAGTGGTTCTCTCCATTCTGGACCCTTCCTACGGTTTTCAGGTGTTGACCTTCCGGCTTCCCCTACCCCAATGCTCAGCCATAGTTATTCCAGGTCAAGGCCTAGCATTACCCAGCTGGCTCAAGGGACTCTAGCCTCTTGTCCAACCTTAGAGGTTGGACCCACCATCCAGGGTAGAGTGGAGACGTGCAGTTTTCAGCTTAGAGCCGCGGCTGTGTGGATTTTAAGAGCGCATGAGTAAGAAACACTAAGGAGCAAATGACAATAGATGGCTTCCGAAGAGTTGACTCTCAAGATAAGCGTGTGTACAGCACGGGGCATGGCGCTCCAACTCAGTAAGTGTCCAGTGGATCTCAGTGATGGCCTCACGACAAGACACAGTGTAACAAGAACAGCTTGTAAAAGATGAAAAACTTCAGAGCAGGAATAAGAGTTAACTCAAGAGGGACAATAAGACAGATGATGTGATGTGAGTAAGAGTCTGAAATACTTTAATGCCCCCTTTCTCCTAATATGACTTCCTTTTATTTATTTTTTCTTGCAGTAGGAGTTGGGGGTGGGGTGGGGCTGGGATAGGGTTTCACGGTATAGCCCAGGCTGGCCTCAGTCATAGCCTCAGCCTCCTGAGGACTAGAATGACAGAAGTGCTCTGTCACACTTAGCCGCTTCCATTTTCTTTATTAAAGCGAATGTGGCCAGGCATGGTGACATAAGGGCTGTGACCTCAGCACGTGGGGACGCTACGGCAGGATGGCTGAGAATTTAAGGCCAGTATAGGATAAATGGAAAGTCCTTGTTTCAAAAGAGAAGAAATGGGAGGGGAGGGGAAGAGAGGGGAGAAGAAGAGAGGGGAGGGAGGGAGGGAGGGAGAGAAGGGGGGAGGAAAAGAGGAAGTGGCAGTTGAATGGGTGACAAACATGGCCCCGGGAGGTGTGACCCAGGGTAGCTGACACGCTGCCTTGCCTGAGCTCGATCTCTTAATATAACCGAGATAATATAACAGTGTGACAGCAGAACCCCTGCTGGTAAACTCTAAGGAGTCAGGAAGCCGCGAAAGCCAGAGGAAGCGGGGATGCGCAAATGTTACCCAGGTTTCAGAGAAGATTCTGGAAATTACAGGCCAGATGATGCTGGAGGAGGAACCCAGGTCCTCAGATGTGGTAAAAAGGTACTGTACCCTGGGCTACAGCCCAGCCCCTTGTGACATCTGCCGTTGCTCTGTAGTCAGGTGGGCTTTGAGCCTGTATTAAACAGCAGCTATGACTCATGAGCAGGGGAGCTCACTGGTTACATCAACCTCCTCTCCACTGGCAGCTCGGTAATGACCGCACTGCTGACCATATCCAGTGCTCACTTGTGGCAAAGCATCTGACAGAACTTTTTTTTTAGACAGGGTTTCTCTGTGTAGCCCTGGCTGTCCTGGAACTCACTCTGTAGACCAGGCTGGCCTCGAACTCAGAAATCCGGCTGCCTCTGCCTCCCAAGTGCTGTAGGCGTGCGCCACCACACCCGGCTCTGACAGAACTTTTAAAACAGACTTACTTACGCCTTTTGTGTGTGTATAAATATCTGTCCGCATGTATGTGTGTGTGTACCATGAGTGTGCTTGGTGCTCTGGGAAATCAGAAGGCAACATCAGTTCCCTTGAAACTGGAGTTACAGACGGATGTAGACCACCACATGACATGAGTGCTGGGAACCAAGCCCTCTGTGGCAAGACCACAAAATGCCTGAGCCACCTCTCCACCCCCCTGAAAGTACTTTAATTTTTTTTATATAATTTATGTGCATTGGTGTTTTGCCTGCATGTATGTCTAAGAATACCAGACATGAGTGAGATGCCAAGAGGGAGCTGAGAATTGAACCCATAAACTGTGGAAGAGTCACAAGTGCTCTTAACCACTGAGCCATCTCTCCAGCCCCTGAAAAAATATATATGTTGTGGTGGGCACATGCAGATTGATCAGAGAACAACTTGTGGGAGTCGTCAGTTCTCTCTGTCTTGTAGATCCCAGGAAGCAAGCTCAGGTCCTAAGCCTTAGTAGAAAGCGCCTTCACCCCTGAGCCATCTTCCTGACTCCTGATAGACCTCAGGATTCGTGGTGGACTAGAAGAAGAAATTGGGGTTGAGACTTAAACTATGCATAGCCAAATTGAGTGGGGCTGAGTGTCCGTGTGTGGACAGTGGGAAGTCATCTACCATAAAGCACGTTACAGATATTCAATGCATTTCTGTTCCACTAAACGAACCCAGCCTGAAGGAGCTCTGCGGCATGCCCCAGGGTCATTCCATATGAGAAGATGACTTTTGTGTCGTGTTCCCAACTGGCAGAAGAGAAAACTTGGAGAACTGGTCCAGTCTGTGGGAAAAAAAAAAAATCCAAGACTGGAAAAGCAGTCAAAAGGTTAGGGTAGAAACCTCAACTGAAATGAGACAAATCAAGTCGATCACTCGGTCCCTTAGAGCAGATGCACCATAAAGAATCAGGCAGAAGGCCAGGCCGCACACCATGGGCGGGCTCAGTGCGTTTTGTTAGTGTGACGTTGCAGCTGCAGCCGTCACCTAGAGGAGGGTGGAAGGAGGCGATACAAGGTTACATATACTGAGTGCTTCCTCTAAGCAGGTACAGTGCTGTGTTCACATGCGTGATCTCACTATGTCCAAAAGGATGCCCAAAGCTGGGGATATGACTCTATCGGCAGAGAATCCACTTGGCATTCCTGAGTCCTAGGTTCAAGTCTCAGCACCGCATAGAACTGGGGCACGGCGTCCTAGACCTGTAATCTCAGCACTCAAGAACTAGAGGCAGAAAGATCAGAAGTGCAATGTCATCTTCAGCCATAGATTAGAATCCATGGGCTCCGTGAAATTCTATTTCAAAACAAGAATTCCTAGGTCAGCACAGTAGCACATGCGTGTAATACTGGCCCTTGGGAGACTGAGACAGACAGATCAGGAGTTGGAGGACAGCCTCAACTACACAGTAATACACAGTGAGTCTCAAGCCTACAAAAGCAAGCAAAGTCTGCCTATTGCACTGGAAAGGGGGAAGGTTATGGTGTGCACAATCAGAAGACAAAGGACAATGTTAGAAAGGACGGGCTGTGCTGGTAATCGAGGCCGCTGGGTGTTCAGCCTTGTTTGTGTTGTGAGAGCAGAGTCTTGTTTTGTAGAACAGGCTGATGTCAAACTAGTCATGCACTACTACACCACTTTCGAAAGCCCCTTTGCAGGGGAGGGGAAATTAAGTTAAATTCCATTGGAATGGAGTCATAGTCCTGGCCAAGATGGAGCTGAGCGTCCCCTCTGAGACCCCCTCCGAGGCCCCCTCCGAGGCCCCCTCCTCGCCCTCCTCGGCTGAAGGGAGCTGATAAATGTCTGGAACAATCAGAATTCAAGGGTGGCTGGAATGTGGCCTGCCCGGCTCTGCCCTAAAGTCGTTTATTGGAAGGGAGGGTTTGTGCAGTGACCGGAAGGTGTGATTGGAAGCCTGGAGAAGGTGCCATCAAGATGAAAGGAAGCATAATTACATGAAAGGATGGCACAGGATTGGATTCTAGTTGGGGAGAGAAAAGCCATTATGAAAAGCAGCAGGAGCCAAGCAGAAAGTAGCTGACCTTAGAAAATGACTGAGGAGGAGTTCCTTCCCTGTTACAATGAACTTGTAATCCTCCATCCTTTGTCCCTCCCTCTGCCCCTCCCCCACGCACCCAGGCTAGCCTTGAACTTGTGCTCTTGCCTGGAGGCTCCTGCTTCCCCTTCCTGACACTCATCTTGTGCCTTTTTCCCCCTTTGAAGCTATACTTACTTTTATTTAGGTATACTGGGTGAGGACGCAGACGTCCAGAGCGGGTGTACGGAAGCCCGGAAGAGGGCCTCTGCTCCCCTGCAGCCCGAATGACAGTCACTGGTTCGGATGGAGAAGGCTGTCACTTAGATCCATGCTGATGTCCTGGGGACAAAGGCTCACCATGTCTGTTATTTTAAAAGAAGTTAGCGAAAGAAAAGCAAAAATCGTTTCCAGAGGGAACGCGGCTGAGGTGGGCAACGGTATCTGCTCACTTATTTGCTTAAAGACTTTCTAAACACTTTAACGTCCACGCTCGAAACTCTTCTAATTTAAAACAAACAAGCAAACCGTTGGGAAAAGCAGGCGGTCGCTCGCTGCCCCAGCACTGAGGAGATGGAATAAGGGGCAACGGGTTCAGAGGCAAGCCTGGGCTACACAGCCAAGCCCTTGTCTCAAAGGGAAGATGGGAGAAAAAAAAAAAAAAATGAGAGGAGAGCGCATTGGTGAACGCGTACTTCCTGGGCATCGGCCGTGGTGCATTAGCGCTTTGGACACCAGGCCATGTGACCTCATCCGCCTGCCAGGGGTCAGCAGGGCGGTTCCCGTTCGGTATCTTATTATCAGGCCTGGCTGCCCGAGGCTTTCATTGCTTTGTTTAACCACCCCCAAACCAAGCTGAGCCCCCCAAAGGCTGACAGGGGGAGGCAGTGAGCAGGACCACGACACCCCCCACTTCCCCCACCCGCAGTAACTCAGAAGTCCTCGCTTCTCAGAAGTAGGTATTTTTAACCATGCTCACACAGCCGGCTTGTGATGGACAAGGATTTCAATCCTGGGCCTTGAGTCTAGGCTCCAATTATAGCTGAATATATATCTTAAAACTCCCCTGTACCTCAAGAATGTCGACAAGCCCCAGCAAGTAGGAAACGGGCATCTAGAACTCTCATGCTGTGACAAACACTTGGGATTTCTCCCTGGAGTGAAATGACCTGAGAGAAATCAGTGACTGTCGTGGAGCTCCTTCGGGTGTTCTCCGAGGTAACAGGAGTTTACTGCGCCCATAAGCACTGAGTGAGGGAGTTCGCCGGATTCGAGCAGTCATCCCAGCCCGAGTGACCCGCTCTGAGAAGCCGTTCCCACGCACTAGGGTTAGAGCAGGGGCCGGGCCACACTTTGAAATGCTCTCTCCTCACAACTGTGGCCAACTCAGAACAAGTTCTTGTCCCGCCACAGGTACCCCCTCCCTGTTGGGTTCATGACTGTACATTTCGTCCTTTACTGAGGGGTAACTTCCACACCACACAACCCACCTGTTCTTAAGTGGACAACTGGATAGATCTTACTAAATTTGTGCTTGTGTAACTTTTAACACAGCCACATTTCTGAAGGTTCATGGTTTTCCGTCTCCGTCCCTCCTCCAGGCTGGCCTCTGGGGGCCAGTGGCTTGGCCTCCTATGGAATCTAGGGCAGCAGTGTGTACTCAGAAGAGTTTGGGTCCCAGTGTCCCGGACCTGCATTTGAACTGTGTCCAGGTGGTTCGGGCAAGTCACATTAACTTCTTCCTTCCAACACTGCTTTACATTGTACGTATATGTAAGTGGGCATTGTATGTATATGTAAGTGCCATGGTACACACATAAAAACCAAAGGACATCTTGCAGATTTTTTTTTTTTTTCTGTCCAGCACATAAGCATTCTGGGAGTGGCACTCAAGCCTGCAAGTGCCCTTCCTTCCCAAGTCATCTCACCCTCACCGGCCCTTCTTCTTTTCTGCTCTCTCTCCCTCCCTCCCTCCCTCCCTCCCTCCCTCCCTCTCCCCTCCCCACTTGCTGTGTAGCTCAGGTGGCCATGACCTCTCAGCAGGTCTCCCTAGCGCAGGGGTCACTCTGTTTGTTTGTTTGTTTGTTTTTTGAGACAGGGTTTCTCTGTGTAGTCCTGGCTGTCCTGGAACTCACTCTGTATGTAGACCAGGCTGGCCTCAAACTCAGAAATCCGCCTGCCTCTGCCTCCCTAGTGCTGGGATTACAGGAGGCACCACCACGCCCGCCCGGCAGGGTCACTCTTTTTATACTTGAGTTTCTCCCTTTGTAATGCAGATGCGGTTCCTGTGCCCTTAATGCTCTCTGCTCTGAAGTCTGCTTCTTTCTCTTCCAGGCACTCCAGTTGACTGGGTCACTCCTGGTGCTCAGGCCTTACTCCCTGCAAGGAGCAATGACTTCCCTTCCATTTGGGAGGCCCAGAGCTCAGACAGGGCTGTGAGAGGCGCTGTGGTGAAGCAGCAGCACCACCTAGTGGTGATGGATAAAAGCAAGCTTGCACTGGCTGAAGTCTAACACCCTGTGCCCAGTTGAAATCCTTCTAGATGAGGCATCCCATGCCACACATTAGAGAAGATGGCAAGGGTGTGAATGAGAAAAAATGAGGGAAGTTCACAGTAAGATGCCCCACCAAATCTGCAGGGACTTGTACAGTGTGCTAGAGGGTATGGGAGATTGGGAGTAGGCAGGGTTCTCCTGGGGGGTGGGGGGCGGGGAGTGGAGGTCTGGACAGTGACTGCTGACATTTAAAAAAGAAATGTGCATGGGTATTTTGTTTGCAAGTATGTCTGTACTATGTGTGTACTTAGTGTTCTCAGAGACCAGAAATGGGTGCCAGGTCCTCTAAGACTGGAGTCAGAGACAGTTGTGGTTTTGGAAATGAAGCTCAGGTCCTCTGGAAGAGCAACCAGTGCTCTAAAATGCTGAGCCATCTCTCCTCCCCTGACACTGTCTTTCCTATAGAAAAGACTCTCGGACTAGAGGAATCATTCAATGGCTAATAGCACGGGCTACTCTTCGAGAGGAGCCAGGTTCAATTCACACTGCCCACGTGGTGGCTCACGACTATCTGTAACTTCAGTTCCAGGAGATCAGACACCCTCCTCTGGCCTCTGAGGGCGCCAGACACACAAGCAGTACACAGACATACGTGCAGACAAAACACCCAAACTCATGAAATTTAAAAAAGAAAAAGCTCTCAAAAATCACAGCATGGATGTGCACGTCCATGGGTATACTCATCGCTGCTTAGAAGCCTCTCCACAGCCTCTCACCAGGGCTTCCATGGACTGCATGACAATGTCTGATGTCTGCCAAGGACCCTAGGTCACTTTAGTCACGAGAAACCTACTTTAACACAAGCCGCATACTCTTCCTAACGCCGTGGAAATATCCCAAACCATTGAGGCAGGTGTTGACTGCATCAAAGTGCACGCTCTGCAATGCACTGGTAACTCTCCGCCCAGCCATCCTTAGCATCCCACACTCTGACGTTCACAAAGACCTGTGCCCCTGACAAGCCTTGAGAGCACGTCTAGGACAGGGGGTGTGGACCTGCTGGTCTGTGGCAGAGCTCTCTGCTCTCTGTCCTAACCCAGGGGAAGCCACAGGGCCTTTCACACCTGGTGCCACACTGTAGTAGCACCCTTACCCTTCCTGCCGGGGTAAAGTCACCTGTCACCTGCACATGATGCAGCCTCGGTGCTTCTAAAACATTCAGCAGCTCCCTAGGCCCTATTCAGAGACAGAGCAGGTGAGTGCTCCCCAGATTGTATGGGAAAGAAGAGGGGACAGGTGCTGAGGGACACTGGGCTTCTTTTGGTGCTGATGGAAATCATCTAAAGTTGGTAGAGGCATACTCTGAATGCAGCAACTCAGTGAGCTGTACCATAAAAACAAAAACTAGCCGGGCGTGGTGGCGCACACCTTTCATCCCAGCACTTGGGAGGCAGAGGCAGGCAGATTTCTGAGTTTGAGGCCAGCTTGGTCTACAGAGTGAGTTCCAGGACAGCCTGGACTACACAGAAAACCCTGTCTCGGAAAAAAAAAAAAAAAAAAAAAAAAAAAAAAAACTAAAGGAAGCAGACTGAGCCCCATAGTCTGCTTTTTAAAGAGTATCTGGGCTTGCTTTGCCCCACAGAGCATGCTTATAAAGAACAGGACTCCCAGCAGCACCAGGGAAAAGGCAAGGCAGCTACAGCCACTCTCTAATGCTGTAAGTACTACTGGCCCATGGGGGGACACCATTAATGCTGCTGTCCTTGGTTGGACACCAAGACATCTGGGGAAGGAGCAGAGCAGGACACTCAAGGCATGTACCATTTAACCCTTGCCCCTCTGAGGTCAGTGCTGGTATCTCAGGCTAACAGGCTCGGACACACCAAGGCCAACAGTATGGCTGGAGAGAAGGGCAAGCCAGACTTGAGATGGCTTTCAAGGACCAGGTCTCTGTTCGGATCCGAGTCAGTGTGGCTGGAGAGCAGGGCAAGCCAGACTTGAGATGGCTTTCAAGGACCAGGTCTCTGTTCGGATCCGAGTGAGGTACTCTGACTTGCTCCTTCCTGACAGCTCAGTTCCAAAGCCACAGGAGATGCCGCATGGAGTGCCAGGAAGGAGGCGGGCAGGGGTCTGAGGGTGGGGTGCTTCCTGGAGTGTCTTGGGTGCATATCCTGAGGTTTTAGAAGAAAGTCGGAAATAAGGGAAAAGAGACTTGAGCCAGCTCAGACACCCAGAAGTACATGACCATGTCTCCTACTTCCCAAGTAAATTCTTTATTGTCTAATCAATCACCACATGTTTACTGCAGCCTAGCACCAGGCCAGGCACACTAAGCATAATTACAAAGGGCAGGAGACTCCCAGCCAATGGGAGGTGTACAATTTCAACATTTCTCAGGAATTCATCTGTGATTAAAAATCACATCTGGACTTAGTCACCAGTATTGCAATGAACATTCTTTAAGATATCTTTTAAAGAAAAACATTACAGCCCACATTTACAATGGCATGGATTTTTTTTCCTAGTATAACTTTGTTACCAATGAACAAGATTTATTTCAAGTTCAGTTTACATTCTCCCTCCTGTAGCAGGGATCAACTTTTTCTGAAAGGAGTTTTAAAACGTTAGGCAGAAAAGGGCTTAGGTACAAATGTGGCCCAGAGCTGTGTGGCCAGAAGGGCTTAGGGCTGACAGCCGCTCCTCTCTGGGCCTTCCTATCACACATCTGTAAGTCACACAGCACACATTTCCAAGCCGCTCTTCAGACGCCACTGCCATAGAGGAGGGAGCCCATGCCGCGAGAGCAGTCGGTAAAAGATGCTTCTCAGAGCAAAGTTTAGCACCAAACCAGGGGGTACAGGGGCCACTGGGAATGTCATCTCCTACATTAACCTCCTGACTTCCTCACAAACTCCCAGAACTCATGGGTGTGCAGCTCTGGAAACAGATACTAATCAAAAGCCTACAGCAGACCAGGACAACAGGACACAGTGACAACTCCACCCGGGACAACCGTCTGCTTCGTGTGAAGAACACTCAGCACAGAGCGGAGAAGTGGGAGCAGCAGCCTCGAGGGCCCGCGGCATGATGCCGGAACAGAGCCGCCTCACCGCTCTGCCTCCAGCCAGCCTTCCCGCCACTGTGGACACGGGGCTCAGGGAAGAGTCTGGCCTCCTGTTGGGCCAGCAGCCCACAGAGTTTCCATTTGGCAAGTATGGAACAGGCTGGAAACTTCTCTAGTGTTACAGTCTTGATACTCTAATGAAAAAGGTCACTGATTCCTTGGGCTAAAACAAGCTAAATGAGTCAGTCTGAACTAAGAGAACTGTGGGGAAGTATTCCCCTCTGAACTCCTCACACCTGTGGTACTAACGCATCTTTTCTTCTCGAGAGCTTTAAAGCACTACACGTGAGCTGCTAGCTTTGGCACAGTGGAAAGAATGACAGATCCTTCCTTTCTTTTTATAAAAGGACACTGACGTCCAACACGATTCCCGGTGTACGGAGAGGCCAGACCCAGGGTCGCAACGACGGGACCTGTCTGGCTCCTGCGCTCTTCATTCCAGCCTGAGCTGCTCTGGCTATCACACCCAGGGGGGCCTCAGCAAAAATGACCATCAAAGCTAGTGAAATGGAAGGTAGCATTCAAAATGTAACACTGGTTTTCTTGAAATGGAATACTGGTTTTCGTATAGCGTGTATAAGGCACGGTGTGAGAAAGCTGCCCCCACTCCAGCCACACAGCCCCACGGGCTCCTCACACGCTCACATGCACAAGGGAAAGGCCAGCTGGCTTTGCCACAATGCATGGGGACTGGGTTGCTTCTGATCACTTCTGGTTTTTGAGCTGGTTGGAGAGCCAGTCCAGGCCTTCGTAAAGCCCGTCCCCACTGGTCGCACAGGTGGCCTGAATGTACCAGTTCCTCTGGCGCAGGGAGTGCAAGCCAAGCTTGTCTGTGATCTCTGCTGCGTTCATAGCGTTAGGAAGATCCTAAAGAAAACAACAAACCGGTTACAGCCTGCATTCATGTAATGCAACACAATCCTCCTCTAAAACATACCCCCCCCCCATCTCAGGTGCTCGGGCCCAAAACCTTAGCTTTTTCTTTCTCATCCCACATAGCAGGAAACCCCAACAGTCCTACCATCAGAATTTACCTGGAATCTGACCACGTCTCACCATCCTCTCTGCCACCACACCCTGATCTGACCCCATCAGTTCCTCCTCTGGATAATGGAAACAACCTCCTCACTGGTCACCCCAATTCTGTGTTTGCCCCTAAAGCCTATTCTCAGATCACATCCTCCTACCAAAACCTCACCAAAGTGCCCCTTCTCCCAGAGAAGAGCCAAAGCCACTACTGTTGCCTGCCAGGCTTTGGGACCTCTTTTAACTGGCCAACTTCATCTGTTTATTATAGCATTCCTATGTGTAACCATTTGATAAACACTATTTACTCTGTGTGGTAACTGACTATACATGTCTCTTTTAACTAGAATGTAAAGCAGGAATCTTTCTCTTTTCTCTCTGCCCCATACCTGGGTCCACAGTAAGCTAAAACTAAACTAGAACATATTAGCATCAAGGGAAGATCTAGATGGACCAATACGGAAGAATGTTGAATAGATGCTAAGAATACAGGCTACAAGACCATGCATACCATAATCTCTAGGTCTTAAATAGGTCTACAATCACATAACTGCTTATAGAGGCATACAAAGTCTTGTCTCTGGAAAGAGATTCAAGAAGTCTGACTTTCATCTGACAAAGCTAAAGGAGTGGAAGGTAGCATCAGAATGTACTACTGGCTTTCTTTAATGGAATGCTGGTTTTGGACAGCCTGGGTAAGTCACAGTGCGAGACAGGAAAGACGTTTCATTTGACATTCAAAACTTTGGCTTGTTCTGCTTTTATCATTAAAAACAAAGCCATTATTTTCTTCCCTAAAGCATGTTCTGTCCAGTGAGACTGCCTGGGATCCTATCATACCACACAGTAACAGCTGAGTTCATCAGGATCCAGCCGCCACAGGAAGTCATGTTTATGGAGAGGAAGTGACATGAAGAACATGACAAAACTGGCCACAGCACTGTCACTGCAGTCTCAGCTGCATATGGATAAAGAAAGGGGCCGCACAGCCCCGAGAGCAGAGGTCACCCCCAGAGCCCAGCTCCGGCTTCCCTTTGGTCTGTGCAGCCGAGATCCAGAGGCTAGGCCGCTCCGCACCAGACTGGCCCCGCATTCCATGGCTCTTCCTCTCTAGGGAGCTTCTTCCTCCCCCACAAGCCCCAGAGGATCCAGTCGTCCCTGTGTGCACCCCCTCGTTCTGCACTTCCCACAGCCAGTCTGCACTCCCCTCCTCCACAACACTTAGCACCAGACATACTAAACAGTCTTAATTCACTGCCTCTCCTCCCACCACAGCAAACACAAATGCAGGGACTTTTGTGCCTTGTTCATTGCTAAGTACCCAATACCTGCAGCGGGGCCCGGAGCTTAGCAGATGCTCGTTAGTATTTATGGAGTGGCTACATGACATTCTAAAGGGGAGTGGAGGAGAGGCTATGGTTAGGACTCGGGAGGAGGAAGCAGACATCTAATTTAGTTATCTGTATGTTTAAATGAGCCATCTGGCAGTACATTTCCGTCTCAGTGTTCAGAAAGCCAACATGCACATACCTGTTTGTTTACAAACACCAACAAAACTGCGTCTCTGAGTTCGTCTTCTGCTAGCATTCTGGTCAGTTCTTCCCGGGCCTCGTTAACCCGCTCTCGGTCATTACTGTCAACCACGAAAATCAGACCTGAGAAGAGATCCCAGCATGTTAGCAGCATGGCCATGGCCATGGCGAGCGCAGCTGTTTATATATCCACACGGCTGCTCCCTGCTCACAGTGAGGCTTCACTGGAGCTGGCAACAACAAGATGGCGCAGGCTTGTCACCCCAACACTCTGGACGCTGAGGCAGACATATCACCTACAAAGTAAAGTCAGGCTGAGCTATTAATACATTATGAGACTCTGTCTCCCTTTTTTTTTTTTTCCATCATTCTCTTTAGAGAGTCTATATACTCTCCAAAGCCAGGAAGCTTATTGTACATTCATCTCACCTATCTCGTTCAGAAGTATCTCAGCCCTTCACCAGATTAACCAGAAGGAACAAAGAAAAGTTAGGCTTAGTGAGTAGTCACTAAATTTCCATCTCAGAGGGCAAAAGGAATTTGGAAGAACAGGGTGTATACAATGGCAGTGTTTATGATGACCCCTAAAACAGGGGTGACCTGAAGGCTAGCAGTAGATATGCTGCCTTGGAAGTGGTCCCAGGAAAGCAGGTGCAAGGGCTTGAAGGAGGAAGGCCTGAAGGGGGGACAGTCAGTGCAAAAATGAGCAGTCAAGGTGGCAGCGCCCAGGTACAGCGTTGGGTGCTACTGGGCATTCCAAGCTGTATGAAAGCCGGTTGTCCGGAGACTAAAAGGGAAATTGTTTGTCCTTCTATAAACACCCAAGGCACCTGAAAGTTATAAAACCCTTGACATTTGTAGGTCACATCTGTGAGGATGTCAAGAGGGTCTATGGACAGCCACAGTAACGACTTTGGCTGATCTTCTGTTGACAGAACTTTCAATGGGAGGGGAGTCCCTGGCGGTGGGGAGCCCACCAGCTAGTTTATACTAATAAGACTGCCTCTGGGGCAGGAGGGAGGCTGGGTTAACTCATCCATGTGCCTCTGTGATGAAGTCCCGATACAAACAGTGCTCTGAGGAGCTCGGCGAGCTTCCCGGGGGCAGCACTGTTAGCTACCTCGCATCCCTGTGCTAGCAGAGAAGGGCTGCTCCCTGAACTCTGAACAGTGGACGGCGGAAGCTGCGGCTGGCAGGCGCCGTCCAGGGTCTTTCCTGTTCACTGCTGCCTTTATGTCCTTTTGCTGTAATAAAACTGTAATTCCAAGTACAGTCTGTCCTGAGTCCTGTGATTCATCCCCACAAGCTATTAAACCAGCTAGTAGCCGGGCGTGGTGGCGCACGCCAGTAATCCCAGCACTTGGGAGGCAGGCGGATTTCTGAGTTCGAGGCCAGCCTGGTCTACAGAGCGAGTTCCAGGACAGCCAGGGCTACACAGAGAAACCCTGTCTCCAAAAACCAAAAAAAAAAAAAAAAAAAAAAAAAAAAAAAAAACCAGCTAGTAGAGTGAAAACTGCCAAATTATAACCACCCAGCAGGAAGTAAGGGTGGCTGGGGGACCCCAATCCCGCTACAGCTGAAGACAGAAGTCATCATAAGATTGTGTCCTTAAAGCCGGGCGTGGTGGTGCATGCCTGTAATCCCAGCACTTGGGAGGCAGAGGCAGGCGGATTTCTGAGTTCGAGGCCAGCCTGGTCTATAGAGTGTGTTCCAGGACAGCCAGAACTACACAGAGAAACCCTGTCTCCAAAAACCAAAAAAAAAAAAAAAAAAAAAAAGATTGTGTCCTTAAATAATCAAAGTAAGATTGTAAACTGCGAGGCAGCCTAGCTCAGGATAGTGGGTGTCAGCCTTGCAGCGCCCACTGGATCAGCAGAGAAATCTCAGGAGGTGAGAAAGCAAGGGAGGCTGAAGGAAGCTCCATATTACAATGAAAGGAAAGGAAAGGCTCAAACCTGTATAGACTTGCCGTGCTGGTGGAGGAAACAGGAAGGCAGGAAGAATCCTGGGCGGGCAGAGACTCAGTATTCCACATGAATAACAATAACAAGTTGAGGTTTGGGTAAAAGCAAGGCCTTTGAGACAAAAAAGGGACCCAGCTGTCCAAAGGAACTTACAGGATCCTAGACTGAACTATCAGTAGTGGCAGCTACTCTGTTTCTAGGATTTGAGTGAAAACAAGCAGATTCTTCTGGACATCAACCCGATCAGTGGGAATGCTACAATATTGGACCCTAACACTCTAGAGTCACAGGCACACTGGAGGTCTCAAAGAGCCAGCAGGTAGCAGACGCCAGGCCACGTGATTCAACTGGGGAAACTGCCTGGAAGAAAACACTTGCTCAGAGAGACTGATGGCTCTCTGCAGATATCAGAAGGGCCATCGACTGGGTCAAGGGGCCTCGGAGAGCTCAATGAGGAGACAGAAGACAGCAGAAGAACGCCACAGGAAGTCCACAGGACAGAGGCAGAGGGACTGAATATACAGTGAGCTTCCAAGAGAACACTGCTGGAGGTGCTTGCGCCCAGCTCAGGGAGACTGCAGGAGGAGAGACTCTGGTAGAGAGAAGGAAGTAGGGTCAGATGACAGAGATTTCACAACTGTCCACGGGAGAGAACCGGGCCTGGCCCTCTGCCTGTGCCTCTGTGTGTCCCAGGCCCTCCAGGCAGTCTAGCCAGCAGATAAGAATTCTCTCTCAAGACTTCTGACACACTTAGAGTTTTCATGTGAGTCAAGGCTATGTCTGATATATCACATCAGATTAAAAAGGGAAAACTCGAGCCCCTCAATACCCACAGGTTTGGTATGCTACCTGAAGTTCTGGACTCCAATTCTGACTAAGTACACCAGCTGATGTGGAAACTCAAGCAGAGCCTTAGCGGCCAATGCAAAACCCACAGAGCACAAAGGACTGTTCTCACTCTGCTACTCTTGACACAAGTAAAGCTTCCTGTCCTTTTCTGCATACTCCCATCAATGTGATGTTGTTCATGTAGATGAGATCCAAGCAGCCATGGACGGGGTCCTCTGCAATCAAGAGCCAAAAGGGGTACCTTAAAATAGAGTATTTCAAATAAAATATTTTTTCCTTAAGAATAAAATAGGAGGCTGGAGAGATGGCTCAGTGGTTAAGAGTATTGGCTGCTCTTCCATAGAACCTGGGTTCAATTCCCAGCACCTATATGGCAGCTCACAACTGTCTGTAACTCCAGTTCCAAGGGATCTGGCACCCTCATACAGACATATATGTAGTCAAAACACCAATGCTAATAAAATAAAAATAAATAAATCTTTAAAAAATTAAAAATAAATTTAAGATGGAGGCTGTGTATGGTGACACATGCCTTTAATCTCGGCACTCATGAGGCAGAGGCAGGTGGATCTCTGTTAGTTCGAGGCCAGTCTGGACTACAAAGTGAGTGCAGGCCAGGGCTACACAGAGAAACCTTGTCTCAGAAAAAAAAAATTAAATGAAACTTTATAGTAGGCCCTACTTTGTAGTGTTTTAATACGGGCTTTTATCTAAGAACCCACCATCAGAATGACTTCTTGTAAGAGAAAAGGAACACTGATATATGAAAAGATTGTAGAGGAGCCATGGATAGCTAGAGGACAGTGAGTTCAAGCAAGCCTCATCTACATGTCAAGACCCTGTGCAGGAACACTTGCCTGGCATATGGAAGGTTCTAGGTTAGATCTCTGCCTTGCCCCTCATCCTGCAAAAAAAGGGAGGAAAGTAAGGGGAATATATGTATTATATTATTGTATAATATATGTATTATATCATATATATCTATTAGATATGTAACGTATTGTATTATGCATATTATAATGCATATATGTAATATATATAATTCTATTTATCATTAGCTACATATGTAGTAAAAAGTATGTGTAAACAAAAGAAATAAATATGGTTGTGCGTGGAAGGTAAACTGAGGAATAAGCCTTTTTTCTTTGTATCCCTTTCTCTTTTCTTTTGATACAGATAAACTGCCACTCAATAATTAAATGAATAGTGGTGGCACACTCCTTTAGTCCTAGCACTTGGGAGGCAGAGGCAAGTTCAAGGCCAACCTGGTCTACAGATTGAGTTCAAGACAGCCAGAGAAGAGAGACCCTGTTTCAAGCTGCCACCCTCCCCACCAAAAAATGCACCCACAAATCAAAGAGAAAAACCCATGTCAGAACTAAAGAGCCATTTTATATACTCACAGTTATCAGTTAGGAAATCAGATAGTCTAAATTCTAGTCTAACAGGTAGGCCAGCATGGGGCCGGGAGAGACTAGGACCTCCGGCTTACTGGCAAAGCATTCTAGCCCCGAGCTCTGAGCTGCATCCTCAGGGCTTTTATTTGTTTGTTTGTTTGTTTGTTTGTTTTGAAACATCTCACAAAGTTGACAAGGTCTTGAATTTACTCAGCAGCCCAGGCAGACCTTGCACTTGTGAGTCTCCCTTAGCATTCTGAGTACTTCAAGCCTGTAGCACCAGGCCCAGCTTCTGATACTTAATGGAGAATTACAGGCATTCATTAAAGTCTGTCATACTCAACAGACTGATGAAAAAAATTTAAATCAAAAGACAGCCTGACCTTTGGGAAGTTGGCAGACAACACAGAGGCAGCGTCCAGGACGCCTTGCAGATGAGCCGCTGCCCAGCCAGAGAGCAGCAGCCCACTGTGCGCCCAGCTCCCGCCCCCATTTCCTACAGAGCCCAAACTGCCACCCCTCAGTCCCAGCACAGTGACTTCCTGCCATCAAAGCAACAGTTACTGAAATTCTATAAAATTCCGCTTGTTACAAATCGAAGACAGAAGACAAAATGCACCTCGGCTTGATGCTTAACTGTGAAAAGGAACAGGGTGGAAGGGAAACGTGGCCAGAGAATAATGTCTGTCTGGAGCTCTGAGTGCCTCGGCCACACAACTGAGCACTTTACAAAATTAATCTGTTGCAGCCCAGGATTTGGGAAGTAGGCTTTATCCTCGTTTTACGATGAGGAAATGGGGGTAGAAGAAATTACTTAACTTTCCCAAGGTTTCTTAGCAGCTGTTGTTCAACCCAGCTGTTCTAGTTTATTACAGATAAAAAGGTGCAAAGTGGCCAAGCCGCCAAACACCAGTCCACGACAAATATACACTCTAGTGAGCACCAAAAAATGTATCCTATTTGCAATACACTAAGTCATAATGTAAAAATCTATACATTGCCATGGAAGTGATGTTTCTCTGAAAATGAAGACTGAAGTATTTTTCCTGGCTTCTTTGTATAGAATGTATTTCAGAAAATGCCTTATTTAAAAGGATTTCAGCAGACAACTAGAGGAAGAGGAAGAAGGGGCTGGGGAGTGCTTGATGTACTTGCTGGCTTAGCATGCCTAAGGCCCTGGGTTCAGCCCTTCACACACAAGGAAACACAACAGTGTTCCAGGCCAGCTTGGATTAGGCAGGGCCCTCTCTCACATTTAACACAATGTAAAGAAACCACCATTCTGTGACGCCTAACCCT
Source organism: Apodemus agrarius (assembly GCA_964023405.1). Lineage (NCBI taxonomy): Eukaryota > Metazoa > Chordata > Mammalia > Rodentia > Muridae > Apodemus > Apodemus agrarius. The sequence continues at coordinate 90,833,845 of OZ030015.1, read as the reverse complement.
TCAGTCTTTACCACACGCACTAGGATCACCTAGGGAGCTTCATCTGGGGAAACTGGGCTACCAGCATCTGAGCACACAAGCTTCAAAGTATGAAAACCCAGGGGCTGCCAGGAGCTCAAGGTGGGAGCAGGCCACTGTCTAAGGGGTGCTGGATTTCAGTTGTACAAGGTGATAGGCTTTTGAAGACGGGCAACAGTAATGATGTACATCATTGTAAATGTATTTAAGCCTGTAAGCTTAAAAGTAGTTTATGTAAGTCTAGGGTCTCTGTGGCAGAGTGTTTACCTAGCATGCTTGAACCCTGAGTTTAGTCCTGTAGCCGAAACAAAACGGGACAAAACTGGCTCCCTCGGGTAGGGTGGCTGCAGAAGAAGACCCTGAGGCTTACGTGAGCCTGGACTACATAGAACAAGTGCATGTCATGGTAAAAAGGGGGAGGGGCTGTTTTATTTTGTTTTTTAAGATTTATTTATTTATTTTATATATGTGAGTACACATATATGTCATACAAACGACAACAGGAAACCCTTTCACCCAGCATTCTGCTCATGGGTAAATCACAATAACTGAAACATGAACTCTGCTGGACTCAGTGGCACACACCTCAATTCTACCACTCTGGAAGCAGAGGCAGGAAGATCTCCAATACCTGCAGAATATGCACAGCAATATTGTTCACAATAGCAAAGGTGAAAGCAATCCAAGTGTCCATCAATAAATGTACAAGCAAGGCCTGATGCCGTACACCTGGAATCCCAACACTACAGAAGACCGCCTGAGTTTAGGATTTGGAAAGAGACCAGTATAGGCATCATAGTCAGACTCCAATCACAAAAAGAAAAGAGAAAAAAAAGCCATGCATGCATGCATGCTGGATTCCCAGCAAACAGGCAAAAAGATCACAAATTCAAGGCCAGCCTTAGCCACATGAGGTTAAGTGCAGCTGAGGTTACACGAGACTGACTGTGACAATATTTTTCAGCAGAATAAAGCCAGGTGTGGTGGCACTCACCTCTCATCGCTGCACTTGAGAGATACTGTGTGACGGTTTGTATATGCTTGACCCAGGTTGTGGCCCTATTAAAGGTGTGGCCCTGTTCGAGTAGGTGTGACACTGTGTAAGACCCTCATCCTAGCTGCCTGGAAGTGAGTATTCTGCTAGCAGCCTTCAGATGAAGATGTAGAACTCTCAGCTCCTCCTGCACCATGCCTGCCTGGATGCTGCCATGTTCCTGCCTTGATGATAATGGACTGACCCTCTGAACCTGTAAGCCAGCCCCAACTAAATATTGTCTGTATAAGACTCTCCTTGGTCATGGTGTCTGTTCACAGTAGTAAAACCCTATCTAATACATAGAGGTAGTAGGATCTCTATGAGTTTCAGGCCAGTTTGATCTACATACAATTGTTACTCTTGGAAGTGATATAATTACATGGAGACTGTGTGGGGTTTTTTTGTTTGTTTGTTTTGTTTTTTAAAAAAGTAAGAGAGCTCATCAGTTGGAAGTGAACACTGAGGGAATGTGTGAGTCACAGGCTCACATCTGGATGGAACATGCTAATGAAGAGACGGAGTAGTGGGTGCAGTGGGCTCATCACAGTCACCTCTCCCTTTGTATATTTTTAATTTCCCACTGAAGAAAGCATTTAGGGCGTGGCACATGTACAGGTCGGTTGACAGATGCTTGCTTAATGTGAACTAGGTTCACTGTGTAGCGCTACAAGGAGCTGGGTGTGGCAACACACGTAATGATGTAAGGCAAACAGTGGAGGCAGACAGAAGGATTAGACAGTAGAGGCTAACTACATTGGAAATTTCAGGCCATCCTGGGGTTACATATGAAATCTTGTCTCAAAACAAGGAAAACATTTTTAAAAACCACTCTATTTTGAGGAAAGATATTCTAAAATCTACACATTAAGAAAATAACTACAAGGGGCTGGAGAGATGGGCTCAGCCATTAAGAGCACTGACTGCTCTTCCAAAGATCCTGAGTTCAAATCCCAGCAACTACATGATGGCTCACAACCATCTGTAATGAGATCTGACGCCCTCTTCTGGTGCGTCTGAAGACAGAGACCGTGTACTCACATATAATAAATAAATCTTTAAAAAAAAAAAAAGAAAGAAAGAAAAGAAAAACTACAAATAGACTTATGCATCGAGTGTAACAGCTAAAAAGAGTACTGTTGAGAAATAAAGGGGCATTTAACCACCAGTTTAACCTGGGGGGTAGTCCTCCAGACTGATAAATGCTAAGTCTTTACTGATAAACACATGCAGCAAAAACTCGTCAGTTTCAGAATCTTCAAAAGGGAATGTATTCTAAGTAGACTCCAGAAAGAGTATCCATAGGTGCCATACGGTAAAGATTCTACACGAACGGGACTCAGGGTGTGAAGACCACGTGAACAGTCTGTTTCGACAGGCAAGACCCAGTAAGGCACCATTTACTGAAAATTAAGTCCTGGGAAACAGTGGCTTAGAGCTACTTCCCAGAACTCACCGGCAAGGGGACGGGCAGAGCTGAGCGCACAGGTGTCCATGCCTCTTATCAGCTCCCGGAGCAGGGCCAGCAGCGAAGCACTGTGGCCACATGAGATGACAGAATGTGGGGTTCCAGCTACCCCCTACCCTACGGATTCGATTTTCAGATAATCTCAGCAGATTTAAAGGAGTTGACTAAATTTAAGTTCTTCAAAAGCTGGCACTTCATCTAAAAGCAAGCATCCCTCCCTCGATTAACTGAATGATGAACTCCACTAGGCTAACCATTTTCTAGCCTTTCTGCATGAAAAGGAGTTAAAACTCAAGTCCTTTTTTTCTGGGACATGTCGAGGAGCCAAGTCACAAAGACACCTCCCCATACATGCAGGAACAGCTGGCTCCCCTAATAAAGCAGACCACCAACAGGCACCCCAAGTCCCCATCATAGACACATCAATATGCACACTCCCAGTCTTTACCTTGAGTGTTCTGGAAGTAATGTCGCCACAAAGGTCTGATTTTGTCCTGGCCACCAACATCCCAGACTGTGAAGCTGATGTTTTTATACTCTACGGTCTCCACGTTGAAACCTAAGAAGGGAAGTTAGAAATGCTTCATTAAGATTTTCATTGGTAGCTGGGCGGTGGTGGCACACGCCTTTAGTCCCAGCACTTGGGAGGCAGAGGCAGGCAGATTTCTGAGTTTGAGGCCAGCCTGGTCTACAGAGTGAATTCCAGGACAGCCAGGGCTACACAGGGAAACCCTGTTTGGGGGTGGGGGGAGGTTTTCATTGGTTCAACAATTCTAAGTAACTTCACTTAACACTTGAACAGTACTTCTAATTTATAAGGTAGTTACAGAAGACAGGGAAAGCTTGTCGGCTGTCATCCACTGGGCCTGGCCCAACCCCGGCTCCGATCACCCGCACTCACTTATCACCCACCACCCAGCTCCGCTTCTCTAACACAAGACTTCCAGGCACTTGTGAACAAAGAGAGGCCATCCATGGAAGTGATTCCCACCACTCGGTCTAAGAATCTTACTTCTTCCCCACACTATTCGCCCTCCACTTTAGACCACTGGAGAATGTTTCATATGTAATGACAATTTCCTCCACCTGGGCGCTGGATTCAGCCTACCCAGACTGTCTGAAGACTTGCTTCCATCGCTAACGTCTGTTTGAGACATCTCCATCCAACCTGTCCTCAGCATGCCTGTGTATTTCATATTTCACATCTCAAAAAAACAAATCTACACTACGTGTGGTAGCAGATGCCTGTAATCCCACCACTCCAAACAGAAGAAGACAGATCAAGATTCAGGGCTATCTCAGCTACCCAAAGAGTTCAAGGGCAGCTTGGGCAGTACCCCATTAAACCCGTATGTATCCCTCTTAAATCCACATCTTTGCCGGGCGTGGTGGCGCACACCTGTAATCCCAGCACTTGGGAGGCAGAGGCAGGCGAATTTCTGAGTTCGAGGCCAGCCTAGTGTACAGAGTGAGCTCCAGGACAGCCAGGACTACACAGAAAAACCCTGTCTCAAAAAACCAAAAAAAAAAAAAAAAAAAAAAATCCACATCTTTACCCTCTGGGACCTTCCGTTTGTTCTTCTAAAGTCAAGGAAATTTCTGAAAATGAGTGAGGAATTATTTCTAATAATACCTAAATAAAGTTCAAATGAATATGCCAGAAAGTGGTGCAGAAAGATACCTCTGAATGACAGTTTAGTATATGATAAAGAATTTTACATCACCATGGAAATTATTCATTAAATGTTGTCAGCTCTCAACTCCTGTAAGTCCAATGGCCAGCCAATGGGGTCAAGTATGTATTCCTCAAAATATTTGCTCAAAGGCACCCAACAGCCTGGAGTCTGGTTTTGTAGGTAAGTCACAAAGCAAAGATTAAGTTCTGTCAAAACTGCTTCTATGAATCTCTTTAAAAGCCCATAAAACCTAGTGCTGGGTCACAGTGAGGACAGACTGCTGAACTCCTTCAGCTGGGTACCATCTCAAAGACTTTTCTTGAGCCACTGTGAGAACAACAGTCTTCCATTACACACTAGGAGCACACCTGGCTCAGAGACATGCTCCCTAGGGAAGCCAGGGAGGATGGAGGTTGAGAGAGGTGGTGCTAGTTCCCACCTAGGGCTCGTACCGGGTTCCACTCCAACAGAAAGAGTGGGCAGTAGAGCTTCCTTAGTATGGCAACTTTACTATCTTTTCCTCTTTGTCAAGCAAATAGGGCTAAGTTTGCTTAACCTAAATTTGTTCACAAATTCCTGGTAAGCTGAGGAACTTGCCAGGGATGCTAAGAAGCACTTAGAAATACTTATGGTTGGGCACAGTGGTTCACTCAGGAGGATGTCAGAGGGAGTGTCACAAGTTTGAAGCCAGCCTGGCTACAGTATAAAACCTTGTCTTAAAAAAACCAAAACGAGCCAGGCGGTGGTGGCACACGCCTTTAATCCCAGCACTCTGGGAGGCAGAGGCAGGTGGATTTAGGAGTTCGAGGCCAGCCTGGTATACAGAGTGAGTTCCAGGACAGTCAGGGCTACACAGAGAAACCCTGTCTCGAAAAAACCAAATCCAAAAAAAAAACCAAAACCAACAACAATAAATAAATAAATAAACAAAAAAAAAAACAAAAACAAAGCAATCTAACAGCAAACTTATAGAACTTCATTTGGGGCTTCAAACATTTATGTTCTTGAAGCAGTCCAAGAGTTAAAAAAAAAAAAAAAAACCACAAATATTCAATATAAGCAGCACATCAGGGGCTGGAAGAATGACTCTGAGGGTGAAGTGCTTGCCAATCAAGCCCGAGGCCCTGAGTTCAGATCCCTAGCACATGCGAAGACAGGCCTGATGGCACATGTCTGTAAGCAGTGCTGCAGGACAGGCCGGGGTCCAGGAAGATCCTCAAGCCTGATGCACAGACAGCCTTGTCAAAATGACAGGCTCTGGGCTCGGTAAAGAAGCTCTGTCCCAAACGTAAGGTGGAGAGTGATAGAGAAATGTATGGGCAGGCATACACATATGACACATACATACACAAGTGAAAACTTTGAAAAAGCAACACATCGAAGTATAACATGCTAAACTATGAACCGGAAAGGCCACAGTCATGGATATACCTATGGTAGGGATGGTTGTCACAATCTCTCCCAGCTTCAGTTTGTACAAGATCGTCGTTTTGCCAGCAGCATCTAAGCCCACCATGAGAATCCGCATCTCCTTTTTCCCAAATAGGCTTTTAAACAGCTTTTCAAAAACATTCCCCATTGTAGCTTAATTCTGCAACCTGGACAAAAAAGCAAGTTGAACAGTTATTCTTCATTGATACGCGCGCGCGCGCGCGCGCGCGCGCGCACACACACACACACACAAAAGCAACACATATAAAATACATGGCACAATGAGTGACAGTTCCTAAGTGATGGTTCCTTGACCAATAAGGAAGAGAGTGTCTTGTTTTCAAAAGGACACACCACCAAGCGCCATCCTGATGCTCTTCCAGAAACCAGTATTTTCCACTGCAGCATCCAAGTGAGATGTGGGAAGTGCAGCCTTAATGCCACACTACGGTGGCAGCCTTTAGTCATCGTAAGCATGGAGGAAATGCCATGACATATACTGTACTCCGTTCTAAGCCCACCCGAATTGAAATTGTATGAAGCAGACATCCTGTTCTCCACAAAACAAAGTCCTTAGGGTGAGTAAAACATCGATATCCCTAGGAAACTGTAGTTAGTTGTCCTTGGCTGGCAGACGAGACCAAAACCCAGAGGGAAGACTGGGAAGTTTCAGAGTTGAGGATATCAAGTGTTAGGGAATTCTGCTAAGACACACACCAAGTAGGCAGAGTTAATGGAATACTTTAGCATCTAGCATCCAATGGGAGTGACCATCTTCTTAAAATTTATATACAGATACAAATATGGTTGACTATAAAGGTCTGTGAATGTTCATGAGCCAAAGACAAATCCCAGGTCAAGCAAAAAGCAATTAGTAGACCTCCCCACGCCCCTTCCCAGTCATTTCTCCCTAGAAAGAATTTATTCTGTTGACTTCTAACAGCTTAAACATCAATTGTTTTATTTTTTTTTCAACAAAATACCTGGCAGGTTATATGACAAAGCAATGAAGTCAGATGAGTTTTTGTACAAAGTACGTGGTCTTTGTTTCAACAGATCAGCCTATTTGAATGACAAGATGTTTCAGACTTAAAAGCAGAACTATGTGTACACCCCATACACTCTTTGATCTACAGTGACTGCTGGGAGGTGGGGGGGGGGGACTCTAGGGCTGGGACTAGAGCTCCCTCAAACAAACAAACCAAACTCCAAAATATATCTGTATTCCAGAAACTATGGTTTTCCTTTTCAAGTTATTCACCAAGGAGCACTTCAGTGGTATGTGTGTAAAAGACAGCCATTCATCCAGATTCCAGTGACTCAGAGGAGAGGGTGGCTGATTCCGGAAGTCCCACCTTGGAAAGTCAACAGTTCCTACAGCAGCTTAATATCATGGCCTATGGCCAAGTACACACCACTCCATTCTACCAGAGAGACGGTGAGCACATTTCTCCTGTGCACACGAGAGCCAAATGATCAAAGAATGACTACCTTCCTCATAGGTTGTCATGGTCTAAAAATCGTCCAGTACCTTGACGCATCCAAAATTCCTAAATTCCTTTCATGTTTCCGGGGGTGCGGGTGTCACAGACCAGGAAACTCAAAGGACCATTCATTAAGAGGAAAAGGAGGCACCTCCCGCTCCCAGGCCCCTGGGGGCAGAGTGCCAGATTCCCCTTGTCACCGCACAGCACACTCATGGTTGTCCGGCTTGCTTCCATTCGTTCGTCTCCCCGCTCCCATGTCCGAGGTCCTAGGGCCCATGGTGGGCCGGGAGACCCTCCTGAGTAATATCTATCAACCCCAGAGCCCTTTTCCAAACGTCCGCGGAGGAAAATCTTAAGTGACAATGATAGTGAGACCTCAAGGGCACGAGCGACAGCAGTCGCCAAGGTGAGCGCGCACAGAGCCGAGCACGCGCGCCGAGAATCTGGGGCCGGTGAGGGCTCGGTCTGCCTGGGACGCCGGGCCGCTCCCTCCCTCGAGACAGCGGGACCGCTACGACGCAGAGCCCGCCGAACGTCAACCAGCTCCGCACCACCCCGGCCCGACAGAGGCGGGGAATCCAGTGGACCCAGCCCCTTTCCGCACGCCGCCACCGCTCTCCGGTGTCCTGCCCGCTGACACGCTGGAAACTAACCGGGCCGCAAGCCCCGCCGTCCCTCCCCTGCGGCCCGCGACTCACCTGTCTCCGCAGCGAACACCTACACAAAGCCACTAGCGAAAACGCTACTCTGCCGCGGCCGCCTTGAGGAATTCGGCTCGCCTCAATAAAATGGCGACTGGCTGGGGGCGGGAACAGCAACCAACCAATCATCCGCCGCCTCCTGGGAACTCTTACGCCAATGTCCTTGAGTAACAAGAAAAGTGACCAATGGGAAGGAAAATAGGGCTGGACCAAGTAGGCCCGCCCCCCGCGACCTAGGCGACCGCACCAAGCTCTGGAAATGCCGGCTTCATCTTCCAATGGGAGCTCACCGCATTCAGGCGAGACACGCCCACATGCCCCACCCGAAGCTAAGAGAGACCAATCAGAAAAGCAAAAAGGTTTCCTAATTGCCCTGCCAATCAACTCTGGGACTTTTCAAGGATTGAACTACCCCGGGAGCAGTCTGACCAACCCAATGCCGGTATGTGGGAGGGGCCAGGTTCACAGAGATATTTAAGGAAATTTGCTGCGGTTGAGCTAAAAGTAGAAACTGGCTTGGAGCATAGTTCCTGGCTAGAAATACCCAGATTCCAACATCGAAATTAGACATAAAGAAGATTTCCTATTTGGTATGGAGTTAGACTGCCGCTTTCATACAGACTTTCAACATTAGGGAGAAATATAATCTTACCTTAGCAATCTCCCAAAAGTCCAGTGCACATTTCATAAGACCTTAAGTTACTCGGTACTCTAAATAATACCAACTTGTTTAGTTAAAATGGTTACCAAAACCTGTCAATTTTGTGTAACTGGGGGGGAGGGTTAAGGGTGTGGCTCAGTGGTAGAGCACTACTAGATAGGCATGTAATAGCTTGGTTTAGTGCCCTAGCACAGAAAACAGAACCTAGTATATTACTTAACAGCTTTATTCAGTGCTAAAAAGAAACAAACTATTGAAAGCATGAGGCAAACTTAATTGTACATTACTAAGTGAAAGAAGCCAACTTCTTTCAACAGAAAAGTCTCACTATATGCTTGTCTATAAAAACACTAAGGGTTTCAAGGATTTAGTAGGGGACAGAGCCTAGTGTACTTTTAGAAAAGCAAAAGTATTCTGTACTGTAATAATGACGGGTAGTGCCCGTCATACAGGTGTCCAAGCCCAGGAAATACACAAGCCAAGATGCACTTTCTGTTTGCTTAGGCTGTGTCAGTGTAGGTTAATCAGTAAGAACAGATGTAGCCCTCTAATGGAGGATATTGGTATCTGGGGAGTATGTTAGAAAGGGGAGGAGGAGAAGGTGGGAAATCTACACCATTCTGTCCGTGTTTGCTGTGAGCCTAAAAGCACTCTAAAAAATGACCCTTAAAAAAATTAGGTGGCTAGAGGGAGACTGAGAGATGGCTTCAAGGTTTAGAGCAGTTCCTACCCTCTCAGAAGACTCAACTTTGGTTCCTAAAACCCATGTTATGTGGCTCAACAAGTTCCTGTTGCTCCAGCTCCAGGGGATCTGATGCCCTCTTCTCGATTCTTTAGGCACCCACACATATGTGACATACATACACATGCATAAACACACAAATAAAACTAAATATTTAAATAAATATTAAATTCCTGTCCACTTGACACTAACATGAACCATTGAAATAATGAAAGCATATGTTTTGTATATATATTATATATTCTTTCTTTCCTTTTTATGGTGGTGGGAATCAAACTCAGAGCCTTGCTCAGGCTGGGCAAGTGTTCTACCACTGAGCAACAATTACCACACTTAGGTGTGTGTGTGTGTGTGTGTGTGTGTGTGAAAGAGAGAGAATGTGTTAGTCTGTTTTCCACTACTATAACAGAGTACCTGAGACAGTTGACTTAAAAAAAAAAAAAGGTTTGTTTGGGACCACAGTTTTGTTCTCAGAACCTGGTTGATTAACCTCATCTATTTTAGACATAGATCATCCCTCTGTGATTCCTGCTACACTTGCACAGCTGTGAGGAGTTCCCTGGTTAGAGATGATGCTGTGTGGCATAACAGGCCTGCCATGAGGTCCTGTTCTGACTTCTCTCGATGATAAACTGTGACTCCGAGTGTAACCTAAGTCAGCCCTTTCCTGCCATCAGTCACCCTTTGGTCAGAATGTTTCTTATCAGAGTAGCAGAGAGGAAACTAGAACCCTGAGTTCCAGTAATCTCCTACCAGAGCCCCTCCTTAAGACTTCCCTTTAGGTCCCATGACTCAAAGTTTCCAGCACCCAGCAGCCTCATAGGTTAGGATGAAGCCTATAAGATTTGGGCCTTTTGTGGACATTCTAGATCTGAATTACAGCAGCACTGTGGTCTCAGGAATGATATTTGTGGCAGATGTGGAATGGGGAAAACTAGAAGAAAGTAGGTCTGACTTACCTGTGATGGCATTGAAGAGTCCGGGTTATGACTTTTAAAGAATAGTTGAGAGAAGCCGGGCATTGGTGGCGCACGCCTTTAATCCCAGCACTTGGGAGGCAGAGGCAGGTGGATTTCTGAGTTCGAGGCCAGCCTGGTCTACAGAGTAAGTTCCAGGACAGCCAGGGCTATACAGAGAAACCCTGTCTTGAAAAACCAAAAAAAAAAAAAAAAAGAATACTTGAGAGAAAAATTTTGTACTGATTTTATAAATAGGAAATTCAGCTTTTTTTTTTTTTTTTTTTAAGTTTGAAGAGAAATAAGAACATAGCTCAGAGGTACAGTGCTCTGTCATGTACAGAGTCTGGATTGCATCCATAGAATAGAAAAAAAGGAAGGAAGGAAAGAAAGGAAGGAAGAAAGAAAGAAAAGAAAGAAAAGGGCTGGGCAGTGGTGGCACACGCCTTTAATCCCAGCACTAGGGAGGCAGAGGCAGGTGGATTTCTGAGTTCGAGGCCAGCCTGGTCTACAGAGTGAGTTCCAGGACAGCCAGGGCTACACAGAGAAACCCTGTCTCGAAAAACCAAAAAAAGAAAAAAGAAAAAAAGAAAGAAAGAAAGAAAGAAAAAAGAAAAGAAAAGAAAAGAAAGGAAAAAAAAGAAAGAAAACGAAAAAAGAAAAAGAAAAAAAAGGAAGAAAGAAAAGGTACAATTGTTTGTGGTGACTCTAGTGTGGTGGCAGACTATAATAGAAAACATTTCTTGGGGCTGGAGAGATGCCTCAGAGGTTAAGAGCTCTGGCTATTCTTCCAAAAGTCCTGAGTTCAAATCCCAGCACCCGTAGAGAGCGGGTGTGGCAGTAGCCTCAAGCCTGGAGGCCTGCCAAGTCAGATGACTAAGCACCTGACTTCTTCCTGCTCCTGAGTAGGCCACACCTCTCTTGGGCACTGCGCAGGCGTAGCCAATGACGTATGATCAGACCATTCTATATGGACCAATCAGAGAAGACTAGGTGATGTGGACTGATGGGGCGGAATTGGGGAGGATATAAAAGGACTGCGCAGCAAGGGGAGTGGGTAGTCTTTTCCCTGCATTCATGTTTCAAGGTTCCTGATACTGCTCTGAAAAGGACTTGCGTTTGGTCGAATAGGGTTGCGACAAGCACCCACAGGGTGGCTCACAACCATCTGTAATGGGATCTAGTGCCCTCTTGTGGTGTGCAGGTGTACATGCCAGCAGAACTCTGTATACATAATAAATAAATAAATAAATAAATAAATCCTAAAAAGAAAAAAGAAAACATTTCTTCATTTCTTTCTTTCTTTCTTTCTTTCTTTCTTTCTTTCTTTCTTTCTTTTTTTCCGGATTTGGTTTTTTCGAGACAGGGTTTCTCTGTATAGCCCTGGCTGTCCTGGAATTCACTCTGTAGACCAGGCTGGCCTCGAACTCAGAAATCCACCTGCCTCTGCCTCCCAGAGTGCTGGGATTACAGGAGTGTGCCACCACCACCCGGCGTCATTTCTTAATTTCTTGTCAATCAGTGGCTTGCACAACATAAAAAAAAAACACAATGTACTGTTGGGGAAAGAGGAAGAAAGTTTCATGCTAGAAATGTGCTACTGGGGAAGACTCTCCACTCTGGGTCAGACTTTAAACTCTCAGTGGAGCCCCTGCCAAGCATGGGTGAGGCTCTGGGCTTCATCCTCAGCACCAAAAAAACAAACACAAAAAAAACAAAAAAACAAAAACAAAAACAAAAACAAAAAACAAACAAACAAAAACCCAAAAAACAAAAAACAAAACAAAACAAACAAAAACCATCTTGACAACTTGACTAGATTTGGTGTCCCCTAGGAAAGACCTCTGGGCTTTTCAGTGTGGATGTCTCCAGAGGATTACCTGAGATGGGAAGACCCAGGCTGAGTGTGGGCAGCACTTCCCCATGAGCTGGTATCCTGGAGTTGTCTGTCAACTTGACACAAGCTGGAGTCCTCAGAGAGGAGAGAGCCGCAGCTGAGAAAATGTCTCCTTAAGATTTGGCTGTAAGCAAGCCTGTAGGGCATGAGAGAGGGTCCAGCCCATTTGGTGGTCCTGGGTTCTAAAAGAAGGCACACGTTCTTGTAGAATGATGATCAATGTGTGATGTGATGTGCAAGCCAGTAAGCAGCATCCCGCCACGGCCACTGCAGTCCCTCCTACCTCTAGGTCCCTGCCCTGCTCGGGTTCCCGCCCTCTTCGTTGCTGAGGACGAACTGTTATGTGGAACTGTGAATGAAATAAACCCTTTCCTCCCCAAGTTGCTTTCGGTCACATGCTTTATCAGAACAATAGCAACACTAACTAAAGCAATGTATAAGGGAAAGAGGAGGAAGACATCTGAGCATCCGCATTTATCTCTCTGCCTCCTGACTGCAGCTCCAATGGGAGCAGCAAGCAGCCTCGTGCTCCTAATGCCATGCGGTCCCCACCATGATGGAGTGCATCCCTTAAACTGTGAGCCAGGATAGACACTTCCTTTCCTAGCTTGCTTAGCACCAGGAGTCTTCCTGAGAACCATTACAGCCAGTGATACTACCCAGGCCAACAGAGGGAGGTAAGCCCTGCAGTGTCTTAAGGTTCTAAGTGACTGACCCCTTCCCCAAAGACTCTCACCCAGAGGTCGGAAAACTCAGGAGACCAGCATTTGAACACTCCTTGAAAGAGAGGCAGGCAGCTTTCTGCCTCCCCCACCCCCACCCCTACACACACACACACACACACACACACACACATACAACATAGATGTGCAGAGTTAGTTGCCCTGGCACTGGGCGTTCCAATCACAGAAAAGGATCCTCTGGTTTCCATAGCAACAGTCCTTCCCTTCCACAGAAAACCTCCTGCCCACTCAGACTTTCCAGAATGAATTGGTGTTTGTGGCTATAGGTGTTTATCTGTCAAAGAGCAAAGAGACATTCCTTTGAGAGCAGCCCTCCCCGCCCCCAGCCCATCCCTGCACAGCTGGAATGCTGCATTGCAGCATGGCTGCTCCTTTTCTGTACAAAGTCCACAGCCTCCCTCCATGCCGGTCCCTTTGCTAGCCCTGCACATCACTCCAGGAAGTAGGTTTCGCCGACAGAAAACAGACAGATGGCAACTGCATCATCCCAAGCTTGGCTGTGATGGGGCTGTGAAGCTGTTCCCGGGGTAGGCTGACCCGTGGGTTAGGACGGGAATGACAAAGCATAAGGCTGTCTGCCTACACAGTGTCACAGTATCTGCCATTTTGCTATTACAGCTTTGCTTTTTCCGCTGCTTTCCTGGCGGGATCCTTTTAACTTGCACCTGTGAGTACATTAGGTTACTAATGTGGAGCAATCTTGGGAGAGGTGGGAGGCGCAGCGGGAAGGGTGCAAAAGGAACTCTGAATATTGCCTTTGCTGCTCGACGACCACGGGGAGTTCTCTGATCCTGGGCTCTTGGACCCACTGCAGTTACCTCTGAAAGTTAAAATGCAGTGGGAAATTTGCCAAGTGGAACGGTCGGTTCCCGAATCATCTGCTTGTAAGCCAGCTGGAAGACTTTCAAAAGCCACACCCTCCTACGACCCTAAACTCTGTCCCCAACGCCATTTCTCTAACTCTGTAGTTTCCACAAAGCAAAGGTATGTCCCTCTTCTGGTAGGGTAGAAAGTATTAAACTGGGCTGGAGAGATGGCTCAGCGGTTAAGAGCGCCTTCTGCTCTACCAGAGTTCTGGAGTTGAATTCCCAGCAACCACATGGTGGCGCACAACCATCTGTAATGAGATCTGATGCCCTCTTCTGGTGTGTCTGAAGATAGCAACGGTGTGCTCACATACATAAAATAAATAAATCTTTAAAAAAAGAAAGAAAGAAAGAAAGAAAGAAAGAAAGTAAATATCAAACTAAAAACAAGTAAGTATCATCCTGAAAAACAGAAACATAGCATGATTAAACCAAGCTTGTCACAACAAATCAGCTCAGGTCCTGTCATTAATATTACCCTACCACATTCTCCAGACTTAGGAGAAGGTTCTTTCCCTCTGTGAAATGAAGTCATCACAATGACAGTGACCATCAAAATAATCTATGTCGCCAAAGCCTTCCTCAACACAAACTGAACTGCTTACTAGACAATGTGGGAGGGGGGGTCATAATTGGAACAAAAACTTATATCCATGGGCCGTGGTTGTCATTACATTGGTGACCTGCCAAGGAGCATGTGAAAATACTTGGTGTCACAGGGTTCTCTCTGGAATCACTTCCAGGTCACTAGCTGACAAGAGATGGACTGTACTCTGGAGAGGTCCTCAGAGAAACAGACCTGAAAAGATAAGTGTACAGCTAGGAATGGTTACCGTTGTCTTACGTGATTATGGAGGCCTGGCAGGAGAGGCCGGCAGGATGGGCACCCAAGGCAAAGCCAGAGATCTAGTCCACCAGTAATCTAATTATCTCTTGGTCTAAAAGAGATGGGATTGCTTTTGTATTTTTCACACAGGGTCTCACTGGATAGCCCTGCTCGGCTTGGCACTAATTACTGACCTGAAACTCACAGAGATTCCCCTGCCTCTGTTTCCCAGGTGATGGATTAAAGGTGTGGTCCACCATGCCTAACAAGGTAGGCCTTTTAAAGACTTAGATTATTTTATCATAAATAAAATCATGGCCTAGGTAAATTAAGGTAAGTGCACGAACAATTACTTTGGGATTGGCGACCTTTTATTATGTCCAGGACCATCAACTGATTGGACGAGGCCCATCAACACTATGGACAGCGATCTTTTTATTCAAAGTCCTCAGATCTAAATGCAAACCTCATCCCAAAAGCACTCTCATAGAAAGCCTAGAGTAGTGTTTGAGAGAGTATTTGGGTACCGTGGCCTAACCGTACAAAACACTCTTACACTGGGTCACAAGAGCCGTGGCCGAACCCTGACCCTACTTCCTGTGCCTCGCTGTCCTTTACCCTGGATCCTGCTTTTCTACACCTTTTGTTATCATCCTCTTTACTCTGCTAGTTAGTTTTTTACCAACTTGACAAACTAGAGTCACGTGGGAAGAGAGAACCTCAGCGGAGGGATTGCTCTATTAGAGTAGCCTTGTGGGCATGTCTTTGGGGTATATTCTTGATTGATGATTTATGGAAGAGGGTCCATCCCATTCTGGGCACTGCCATCCCCTAGGCAGGTGGTCCTAGATTACATAAGAAAACCAGCTTAGCAAGCTGTGGAGCAGCCTTCTGTTGAGATCTCTGGTTCAGTTCCTGCCTCCAGGTTCCTGCCTTGAGTTCCTATCTTGACACCCTTCAGAGATAGACTGTAATCTGCAAGTCAAATAAACCATTTCCTTCCCAAGTTGCTTCTTGTCAGAGTGTTTCCTCACAGCAACAAAAAGGAAAACCAGACATTTCCCCATCCTTTCAAGTATATTTTCTCTCTGATCTTATCCTTAATTCTAGCCCATAGCCCTCTAGAAAGGCCTCCAGCCTGTAGAAAGCAAGGCTAGTCGTTTCCATTTTAGTGCACACACACACACACACACACACACACACACACCATATTTTGCAGAAGATAGAACTGAGGCACCCTCCAGGGAGCTGGAAGACTAGAGGATGACCTTGCCAGAATGTCATCCTAACGGTAAAGGAACCCTGGCTCTTTCCTCTTGAGGACAGTCACTGCAGTTGTTTGGGAGAGCATCTGACTGACTGAACTTGGTTTCTTTGCTCAGGCTAGGGGAGAGCAGAACACCTTGTCTGAGCATCCTTCTGAGGCCACATGAAGTGAGCAAGCCGCTGCCAGACAGACCATCCACTACCCTTGTCAGGGCCGTTGAGGAGGAAATGCAGCATTAGCTCCTCTCAGTTTCTGAGATGACCTTGAACGTGAGCCAGAGCAAGGCACAGATGGGCTGCAGAGAGACTCGACAACCTGGAGCAAGGTCTCCGAGTCCTTCGCCTCCAGCTTAAAGAACACGCTGTGTTTGCCTGAGGCATCACCATGGATCCTGCAGGGTTGGGTGCAGGATCTGTTTAGCTTTTAACCATTCACAGGCAGCTGGGGCTTCCACGTTGATAAACATTGGTCCTCATTGACCTGGAAGAAATCTCCCCTTGCAATCCTTTTACTGAGCAAAACAAGACGAACAGGCCAGTGGTTAGAGATATGAACACCAGCCTTGAAACTGATGTTAGCTCTTTGGGCTGAGAACCAAGGTCTTCTGGATCTGGTAACAGGGCAAAATCGGTGTGATTTATAGGCTTAATGTCCAAGCCTGTTCAGTCAGTCAACCAGGTCTTAGGGGACAGAGTCAAGATTGAAAAGAAAAAGGCAATTAGACAACATTATAACATGAATCCAGCCAGTACTGAGGCTGAAGCAGGTTTGTTTTGTTTTGTTTTGTTTTGTTTTTCAGTCTGCTTTTATACCATCCTAAGTACAGGCAAAGAATAAAGTCAAGGTCAGTTCTAAGTTAAAGAACAAACAAGACAATAAGCAAAAATAGCCAAGGAACAAACAACAAACTGAGTCCTGTGGTATT